>SKCR01003907.1:0-36453 GCA_019454045.1 Zanthoxylum bungeanum | reverse complement strand
GAGGTCGAATCCTTTTCAAGAGAGGGAGAATGATATGATCCATAATGAGCTCTGTTTGTTGGGCCAAGTTAACTTGAAGTTGTGGCTGATTGCATGACTTGGTCAAATTGGTGTATTTGGGCCATTTTGGTGGATTTGGAAGATTCCTTGGGTTCTGGAGTTTGGTCCATACATGAGACTTTATATGAAGGCTTTATTATGTCTAAAGCAATATTGGAATGGGTCTTGGACGTGCATGGGCTGTCTTGATTGATTTTGGGCTTTATTTTCGAATGGTGCACTAGCAGTGGTAGGATTTGCGCAGTCTTCGTATGTTGGACGTAACTTTCTCGTCCGATGTCTGATTTTGGTGATTCAAGTTGTATTGGAAAGAGAACTCGTATCTCTACAACTTTGTAGCTTATATAAAAGTCCAGTTCGGATGTCGTCTTGGTCAAAATGAGGACGCAAGATATCCATACGGTTTTTATATTTTATAATTTTTTAAGGTTATGTGTTGTTTAAGTGCTGGGCTGAACTTTAATTATATTACAAAGCCCATACATGAAATTTTCAAGTATTTTATGTGTTATTGGGTTTATTTTACTAGGGTTTTATTATATTTGGGTAGAATTAGGGTTAGCCACCTATTTAAAGGGGCATTATTCATTGTAATTGGGAATTAACCAATACTATATGTTCTTACAAAACAAAGTGACTTGTGTCATCTTGATGGAGTGGATTCTTCCTTGGTTCTACGGAACAAAAGCTTATCAATGTGTGACAAGCGTTGTGGCACTGTATCACTGTTCAGGATTCTCCAAAGAAATAAAGAAAGGTTCTTAAGGGCAAGGTTCTTTAAGGGTTGGACTTGATCTTGGAAGGATTTTGTTCTTACAAAATCAAGATTCGCGGTTCTTGGGGCTTAGAACACGTGGATGGGTTTGCTTGGATTTGTTCCAGGCGGGATTCTATCACTAATTATGACATTAGATAGTCTGTGTCATATTAAGTCAAAAAAGATGCAGTGGGAGTTTCACCGTTGATTATACTAAACTAGTGGAATCAATTGCAACTTATAAAGTATTGACTTATGAAGTTGCAAAGTGACCCTATAGATTATAATTTTTCATATTAGCGTAGTACTTGTTGTTGTCTCATAGTATTTGGATTTGATTTCTAAATACATAGACAACTCAGTAGCTATAGCACAATACTGATATAGCTTCCGAGTCATATTGATGTAGAATTTAGATTTTACAAAATATGAATGATGCTGGCTAAGGAAAACGGTTGGGTTTGTTGGACAGACTCGATTTGTTAAGCAAACTTATGTAACAATCCCGATCTGGGAGATGTCACCGGCAGGGGATAGACCACACTAACCCCATAAGCCACTGACTCTAATCTACCATACAACTATACGCATTTTACTTTAGGTAAATATATATATATATATATATATATATATATATATATATATATATATATGTATGTATATGGGACCGTGGCCCAATCTTACAACTTGGCATTCAACTTAACTTTAATAACTTTATACATAAAGAAACATATCTCAAATACTAGTACAAGACGTTTACTTGACTCAGACTGGACTCCTACTATATTTCTGACTCGACTAGTGGACTCCATCCCTAGTGAATGTATCAATATCCGTCCTCCCGAGTTTGTCCTCCGAGAATCTTGCAAAATGTAAAAACTGGAGTGGGGTTAGATCGCTATACGATCTAAGTGACTGGACGGAAACTGAAAAATGAATGTAAAAACTTTTAGTTCCAAAATCATAATTTCATAAATGTTATTATATGAAAACTTTGTTCTTAAAACTTTGTCTGAAATCTTCCTTATAAAACTTATCTTTCTGAAAATTGCTTTTGAAACTCTTGTTTTCGAAAACTACTTCTAAAATATGATTTCTTGAAAACTGTGTTATGAAAATATGTAAATTGTGTGTTGCTCAGTATCTGAAAAACCTTGACGTATGAGGGCGTTACGTATCGCCATCCCCCCATACGCCTAATTGTAGCTAGTAGTGCAAATCCATGACTTTGGGGCGTTACGTATTGCCGTCCCCCAAAATATGCCAATACTATTTCTGAAACTGGTGGTATTGGGGCGTTATGTATCGTCGTCCCCCAAGCCACAAAATAGAACTAGGGGTGCAGATCTATGCTACCACCCAAGCTCTGAAACTAGGGTATAGGGGCGTTACATATCGCGCGTCCCCCTAGCCCTGCTCTAGGATCTGAGGGCATTACGTATCGCCGTGCTCTTAGTCATCTACATGTGCACATGTCCCATGTCCGTCAATTTCATACTGTCTTAAGTTACATACTGGGGTGAATTTTTTCCCTCATGCCTCGAAAAATATAAAAATCATACTGAAAACATCTTTTTTCTAAAATATTTCTCAAAACATGCTAAATCACAAATGATATGAAAACAAACTTGGCTAACGCCCTATTTGTAGAAAAATTAAGTCTGATATAAAAATACGAAATGAAAAACAAATAAAAGAGAATGTCCACTCACAGATTTGGAATCTAGCTGGTACTGGATCTCTCATCAAAGGAGATTGCAGTTCATGTAGATAATCTATGATCGGGAACTTAATTAGCATCATCGTAGTAGAATAATCCTTGATACTTTACAATGCTTAAAGATACATCCATATTTCATATTCACGAGGATTATGATGATCATAATTTGATATAGGATACGTATACAAACTGATACGAGACCCTAAGGGTGGTCTCTAACACACTAGGGCAGAATTGGGTGGTTTAAAACTGATTTTGGGAATTTCTGTGCCCCGCGTCGCGATGCAAACCCTTGCGCATCGCGACGCGCAGTGTCCAGAATCCATTAATCATTTTCCTCTTGCGTCGCGACATAAGGTCCTTTAATGTCGCGACGCGACCTGAGTTTCCAGGATTCTGCCCCTTTCTTCTTCAATTTCCATTCACTCAAAGCAACAACCTAATCATTCCCATACTAAAATCAATACTCAAAACACCATATAACATTTAATTCCACATAAACCAAATCATTATTTCATCAACAACCAACTTTTAATATATTTATATACCCATATAAATAAACCCAAATCTTAACAACTTCCAATCCTTATGATTAAATCACACAATCATCTTAATCATTATCACATCTCAATCACCTACACATAATGATCATCCCTACACCCCTATTCTATCATCATTTTTTCTAAAATCAAAATTAAACTTATTGGTCAAGTTTTTACCTTATTTTTTTGAATCTTCTTTATCCCCCGTGGTTGCTTCTATCTTCCTTCTTTTTTTTCTCCATTTTCCTTTCTTCTTATTTCTTCTTCTTTCCTTCTTCTCATTCTTCCTCTTTCTTCTTTTCTTTCATTTCTTTCTTTCTTCTTCTTCACATCTTACTCTTCTCACTTTTTCCAAATTTCCCAAACAATAAATAGTAGCCCCCTTATATAGTTGGACTCAATTGATATAAAGAATAATGTAGAAGAGTGTAGAAAGATGGAGAAATTTTGAGATTTTATCATTTGAGTCCGAAATTACTATTCATATGAACTTTTGACCTATTTCTGGTCCTATTTTGGAAAAATATTCAACACAAAAGTCTTAGATCTCGATATCAGATTTTCGGTGATATAAAATTCATAAAAATCCGAGTTCACATGAAAAGGTTACGCCCCAAATACCACAGACTGTCCAAAGGGAACATTGTATAGTCTCGTCCCGGGACTTCGAGGAATTTACTGATTGTCCCCAAAGTCGCTTCATGAGTATATTTGAATCTCAATATAATTCATTTTATGTGCCTTCGTCCTGTATGTAACAGTACAACTAAATACAGTAGTAAAAACTACCGGTTGTTACAACTTACTTGTTATTGCCTACCTTTGGAGTGTAAGGTGAGCTCTTAAGGGCCATGAGTATGCAATATACATTAAGATGTGTATATGATATCATGGATTGGCACTAGAGTAAGTGAGAGAATTAGAGTTGGTGCTCAGAGTGCAAATCTGGATCGTATTTATGTCTGATTCATAAATACGAGCAATTATATTTTCCATAATATTACTAATTTAACGGTAGCACCTCTTGTCTTTTATACATATATTCGATCTAATTACGATTGGATATTCAATTACGATTAGATAGAAACTAAATCTCGTTTAGTGATACGTGTATATTAAAAAAAGACCCTAGGATTTACAATGTAGTGCGCAGTTACAACGTAGTTTGTAATTGACATTGGGAAGCGCATTATAAGATGTATATCCTTAAATAAAGTTCATGGTCAAGATTTACTAACACGGTCGGTGAGTAAAATTTGTCGAGACCAGTACATGTCGTATATCGTGACTTGGTCCGATGGTTTGTCCCAATGAACTATGAGTATCGAGAGACTCGTATAGACATGTAGGTGTTTATTTGATAAACACTGAATGACTCACTGAAGATTTCCTAATAGATGGTACACTAATGTCAATATGAATCTTCTCGAGTTGAGCGAGCATAGTGGTTCTTCGACTTGAGATACCATAGTGGGATATATGAGTTATCCTCCACACTTTAATGGCAGTCACGTCACCGATCTATTCATGATCAGACTTCCGCATGTTCGTTGGGTGTGGACTGATGCTAATGATATCCAGTGCGTATCAAGATAGGATCCGTCAGTCCTGTGTACAGGGTATAGGCATCCTCACGTGTTTACGATCTAGTAAATCCATGGCCGTGGTATAACTTCGGAAATCAATTCCGAGTGTTATTTAGAGATCGTAAATTGAAAGTCGACTATATTATACCGAACGGATTTGATGTCTTTATCTATACCTCATGTATAATATGGATAGCCTGTGACAGAGGGATTATACGTATGCAATGACCTCGGCTTGCATAGTTTAGCGAGATTATCTGTGGTCGTCATAATTCATGAGTGGGTGAATTATGGACACGAAATTGGATTTCGTGACGGATAAACCTAAACTTAGAGAGTCCCACAATATGAAGTGTACTCGTTGAGCATTTGGGCAACGCGATATGAATAATACAGATTATTCATAATACTTCATCGGATTAAATGAGTTAATTTGAATTGTTTAATCGGTTAAACGATGACACATGCATTAGGGGATTTTGGCCAATCGTAATTATTGTGTATTTGTATTTGATACATAATTCGATTAGATACACATTAATTATTCGTCAGATGAGATTTTGACACATGCCATAAATATATGTATTTGTTATTTATTGTAAATAAAAATACATATATAATAATTATTATATTAATTGATTATTTGGATATTTAATTGTTAAATATTTAAATGATTAATTAATAAACATTTTTCATAAATGTTATGAAATATGTTTAATTATTATTGGAACACATGACATGATTGAATTAAGCTTAAGTGTGCAAATTTGATTTGTCCAAGTTTAAGCTTATCTCATTTTCATTTTAATTTAATGAATTAAAAGGAAAAATGACAATATTAACCCCAAAAGTCGGTCTTCATGTTTTAAAGGACGAAAAAATTTGTTTTCTCTCTCATGAATCCATCCATGGCATAAACTCTCACAAAATAAGCCCTAGGATTTGCTTTGAACAAATCATGAAGAAAATGAAGAAAATTCAAGAAAAAAGGCTTAGGAAATTGGAGATTAAAGGTAATCATAAATCTTCTTGAGCTTGTAAATTTATTTTTTATTTTCCTGAATTGTTAGAATGGTTCTAGGGTTCATTTTTTTCTTAAATTTGGGGTTTTTGGTTGTGGTGGATGGAGATGGAAATATTATGCATGTGTGAAGTTGATTTGGGTAGTATTATTGTAATATTTTTCCAATTTGTTCATTAGATGACATGTTATCATTCTAGAGTGTTATGACCACTCTTATAATTCCTAGAGTTGTTCTTGGGTGATTCATGTGTGGTTACTTTGGTTCGTGTTTGGATTAATTTGATTAATCATGGAAAATTTGGATTTAAAGCATGAAAATTAGGATTTTCAGTTTCTTTTTCAGATCTGAATAAACTGGAAATTTTATGTTGAATTTGATGTCATATAAATGTATTGGATGTGTTTTGGGAGTTGGAATAATTTCCGGAAAGTGTTTCGGAGTTGAAATAAGCAAAAACGGTGAAAAACGGCGTTACCGGGTGACTTTTGAGCCAACCGGGTGACGGATGTCCAAACAGTGAGTTCGTCACTGTTCGGACAGTCCATGAACTGCCCTAACACTACTGGGCTGACCTGGGCAGTCTCCATAAGTGTCGAGTGGTCGGTGTTTTGCGTCATTTTACTGAAAAATATTTTTCGTAAAAGTTTTGCGACGTTTCCTTTATATTTATGTCGCTATCTCATATCGAATAAATATGTTTATGTGAAATATGTATAAATTATTCATATTAGATATTGAATAATTTATTCGGTAATTTGAAAAGGTTTTAAAATATGATTTTGCCCGAACCGCGCTTCCGCTGCGCCATTCGCCCAAAACCCCAACATGACCCTAGATCATGAAGTAGATGTATCTCCATAAAAAGGTTTGCGACGTCTGCTTTGTTCATCTTTGCCTAATATTGTAAATGTTTTGATTCTCGTAGTTGATGAGCGAAAAATATATCAATATTTACCGCCCCTTTTACATAATATTTTGTTTAGTTTCTCGGGTTTGATGAATATTTTGATGTGTTTTGCAGATAAATAAAGTATCGAAACTTAATGGAATCAACGCAGGGCTAAAAGTATTGGACAATTATGACCCATAGCATCACTATTTGTACAGAATATGGCGTTGTTGTACAAATTAACTATGTGACAAAGGAAATTGCTCTTTTATCATTTGTAATTGGATTACCGGGATATATAAATAATAAAAGTCCATGTGATTAGTACCGGATTAATAAGATATGAGACAGTATTAATCCATGTAAAGTTTAATCATTAAATATCTCTAGTCATAGTATTATCGAGACTGGACATCGATAATGCAGAATAAGCTAGTATTACACTTGTGCGTGTTATGTAAGCGTAACATCATAGTTCTCATATATTTGGGTATTGGATACTCATGCAAGTGTAATAGGAGGTTCTTTTTACCGATGGTACGGAAACAGCTTCGCTCTGGATAGACCCCTCGGAATCCCATTGCTAGTATGACTATGTGTCTATGGGAATCCGAATCAGGGTAGGTGTATTTGGTCTTAACCTGAGACTTGCATCGTTAATACTTGCGACAATCAGTATACTTTGGTTTTGGTCGTCCGGGGCTTTAACAGGTTTTGTGTACGCCTTTCTGGGTATAATGAGAATCGTAGTGTATTGGGTGTGATGTCAAGATGGAAGTATCACTTCAGTCATATGGAGATGATGATCACGTAGGATACAGAACTTGTACTCTAATATGTTGTAGCTATCAGGATAATATGACAAGGTCATGATTATCCGATTATAGAGACTAGTTTCTAGTGATCCGATATGTGCTTCGTACGGGGCATACACAATTCCAGTCCCAGGCCTAGCATGTGACATCTGATACTGGATCGTAATACGCAATACTACATATACTATGCCTGACAAAGATTACATATTCCTTAAAAGAATATTTCTGGAGAATTGGGTAGGCACGATGCTTTGCTAGAAGCCAACCATGTCTTGTAAATCGGTAAGAACGTGGTAGGAGGTACGCGTGTGTTCGGATAGTTTGACGACCAGATTTACTGCCAACATATCCAGGGATCTCATGGGTCGCTTCCTGAAGATTCACCGATGACGTTTGACTCGAACAGAATTAATCTGGGATTAATTATGAGAGAGAGAAAATTAATCTAGGATTAATTACGGTAATAATTTATCTGGGATAAAATTCGAATTGTAGAGAGAGAACGATTAATTTGGAATTAATCGATTAAATAATATATTCGATATATTAAATGAAATTATATTTCAACGCGAAATTAAAATTAGATTTTAATTCAGGCGAACAAATTAATTCGTAAGCGACTTTCGTAATAATTTTGCGAGGCATTATTATTTAATTAAATTTGATTTAATTAAGTCGCAACAGAAAATTCGTTAATTCGGAATTAACGAACCCGAGCCCGAAATGTGTTTAGTGGGCCCACTCGAAATTTTGAATTTAAAGTGGGGCCCACAAGTCACATCACTAGTCAACTTTGTCACTTTAGCTTGATGGAAGTTGTTAGTTGGTGTTAGCTTGTATGTTACACAAGCGTTATTTTATTTTGACTTGTGATTGACAATTACCAACTTTGGATATTTGGAAAAGTGTATTTGATTTTTGAAAAACAATTACACAAAATAAGTTACACACACTCTCTCCCTTAAGCCTAATTGCCGAATCCACTTCCTCTTATTCTCTCTATAGTGGCGTGAACCTAGGGTTCATGTGTTCTTTATTTTGTTTCAAAATCTTGCATGCTAGCACATTAAAGGAGTCAACAAAGGTGATAGGGAAACTATCCCCTTGAGTTTGGAATTCAAAGATCAAGCTTGGAGCTAAACCATTCATACAAAGGAGAGCTTGGAGCACTACACAAAGGTTGGAAATTTTTGTTATCTCTACATCCAATAGCCGATCAATGTAATTGATTTTTCTGCAAACTTCGTTGATTATTCACACAATTTTATGCTTAATAGATCTTGGGATGTTCTAGGAGAACCCAACAAAAATGATGAAATTCAGAGCAAAAAATGGCGAAAACGGAAATTTACTATACGCGTCACGAAGTGCAGTACTAAATTCCAATTTTGCGCAAGTTCGATATTTTGACCATAACGTTTTCATCCGATATCCGATTGTGCTTATTCAAGTTTCAGATTAAAGAAGACACAAAGATCTACAATTTTTGAAGTTTTAAATATTTTCGAATTCTGAAGTTTGCAAGACCGAAATTGATGAATAATCCAATGTATTTTGTGTAATTACTATAGTCATTTTCAAAATATAAAATAAAATAAAAAAAATAAAAAAAATAAAAATTTCAAACTTCCACCAAACATGATTGCATGTTTCGTGGAGGATTTGGTGCCATGTTTGGTGCCATGTTTGATGCCATGTTTGGTGGATCAATTAGTGGAGAAATTGGTGGAAGCCTTTAAATTTTCCTATAAATACCAAGCTAAACTTTGTAAATTTTCCATGCTTTCTTTGGAGGAATTTCTCCATGAAAACCTAAAGGAACGTGTCTTGTATATTTATTTAAGTTTTCTTGTATTTTCTTTTTATTTAGTTAATAAAATTTTGTGTGTTTTCATTTACATCATGAACATGTAATCTCATTCTACTGGGGTGAAAATGTAAGACTTTTAATATAATAAATTAGATTAATTTGATCTTATTTTAATTCAAATTTGGATTAATTAGTTACCGCATATATGGTCGGTTTATGGGACAACCTTATTTACCACCTATATGGTCGGTTTTTCATTTCAGACGTATTTTCCGCCTATATGATCGGTTTAGGTAATAACCTTGTTACCGCCTATATGGTCGGTTGGATTTAATTGAGACAAATGAAATTACCGCCTTTATGGTCTAGTTAATTAATCGGTATACATTGAGAATAAGGGAGATTTCTAATTTTAAAATATTAAAAGTGGATCCTCTAACCCCATCATTTTCTTTTATTGTACTTTTACATTTTCAATTTCTAGCATTTACTTTATTTTCTAGCATTTACTTTATGTCTTTTATTTTATTTAATCTTTTATTAGCCTTAGATATGTGTCGTAACTAACTCTGTTATCTGGGGTAGTGATGAATTCCAATATCATCGGGTTTAAGGGGTTATTTTATAGTTTGGGTAATTTAAATGTTTACTTATTAAGTCTTAAGTTTAATGCTTCTTGTTAACTGGCCACTAATAAGATTGATATTTTTAAACTTAAAATAAATTTGGCAAGGAATTTTAGGTTTCAGCCTTAGACTTAATAGCCCACGATCTTCCTTGAGGATAGATAACCCTTAATAGATTTCCTTTAATAGATATATATACTCTGCGGGCGGGGGTAACTATAATTGGAACTTAATCTTAATGAATTCAGGTAACTTGGTTGACATAGGAATATGATTAATTGGGTTACACTGGGTATTTGTAACTGACCTGGGTATTTGTAACTGACCATCGGAATAGGCTTTTATATATTTTCGTGTTCCAGGTTAGTAAACCAATATATTGCACAAACGTGAAATAACCACTTCATCTTTTAAAAAAAATTGGAAGAATTCATAACCCTGTATAGTTTTATAAATTTGAATTTTCTAAATCTACTTTCGCGCAATTTTATTTAATTATTTTAAATTTTTAAATCATCATTCCAATCAAAACAATCAATCCTTTAGATACTTGTAAACATTTGACTTCACAAATTAATAGCTTAGGTATTAAGTCCTCGTGGGATCGATACTTTTTATACTACTTGAACGATACGTGCGCTTGCGTTATACGCGTGTGACAACGCCGGTCAAGTTTTTGGCACCGTTACCGGTGACTTATTTATCTTTCACTATTAATTTTGAGGTTAGATACCTTTACTTGTATCTAATTTCTTTTTACTTATTGTTTTTGTTTTCTTGTATTTCAGGTTCTCAGACACTACATGAGACGAACCAGAAGCTTTGAATTCCGACCGCTTGACTCAAAGATTGAAAGAACTATCAGACAGTTGAGAAGGGAAAGACGAGAAGGCCAAGAAGCAATCATCAACATGGAACCTAAACCTTTGGAGGTTGCACCACCAATTCCCATTCGAGATAGAACCATTCTGGCGGTTGACGGCCTCATTTCCTGTATTGTACTTCCTCCATTTTCCAGCAAATGCGTGTGACATCAAAACATGCATTCAGATGATTCAGCAGTCAGTTCAATTTGGGGGGAATACAATTGAAGATCCTAATGCCCACATCAGCAATTTCCTGGAAGTTTGCGACACTTTCAATTATAACCGAGGAGCTGAAGAAGCAATGAGACTGCGTGTTTTCCCATATTCCTTGAAAGACAGAGCAAAAGCTTGTCTACATTCACTACTAGCAGGTTTTATCACAACTTGGAACACTATAGCCACCAAATTCCTTGCAAAATATTTTCCACCAGCCAGAACAACAAAACTGAGGAATGCCATCACATCCTTTATACAACTTGACTCGGAAACTCTATACGTAGTCTGGGAAAGGTACAAAGATTTACTCTGGAAATGTCATCACCATGAGATTCCAAAATGGCTTCAAGTCCAAACATTCTATAATGGATTTTCTGGACTGATGAGAACCACAATTGATGCTGCTGCTGGATGAGCTTTAATGGAAAAAGGTGAAGATCAAGCCTGGGACTTAATTGAAGAAATGGCCAATAATAATTCTTTGTGGCCAACAGAAAGGAGCATGATTCAATGAATCACAGGAATTTATGAAGTTGGAGCCAACACAGCAGTGAATACCAAGCTAGATCAGATATGTAAATTCTTGGAAACTCTCGGCATGCAAGGTAATATTGGATCCACAAGTTCACCATATGGAGGAGCACCAGAACCAAACCAACATAAAGAAATGGTGAATTACGTCAACAATTTCAATAGACAGGGGAACAATCTATATTCCAACACCTACAACCCAAGGTGGAAGAATCATCCCAATTTCGCATGGAGGAACAATTCAGGGCAAATGAACAACCCACCATCCGGATTCCAACAGCAAAACAAAGGCCATGAGCAGACAAATGAAACAGGAATAGCAGAAGTGTTGACCCATTTGAAAAAGATAGAAGCAAAACATGACTCTCAAGCAGCTAGGTATGATGCTTTGTTTCAATCTCATGTAGCATTAATTCAAAGTCAATCTGCTTCTATTAAAGCAATGTAGAATCAAATTGGACAACTGGCCAATGCTCAGAGTTACAGATCGATAGGTAACCTTTCTAGCAACAGAGAACCAAATCTAAGGAACATGGGGAATGAGCAATGTCATGCTATCATGTTAAAAAGTGGTACTAAAATCTATAAAAATATTGGAGTCAAGGCAACTGCTGAGGAAGTTCCAAAAGAAAACAGCGAAGCAGTTCCATAGATGGAAGAAAAAAAAAAGCAAAGGAAAAAGATCAAATCACTTTACCTCCACCTTTTTCACAACGTCTCCAGAAGAATAAACTAGACAAGCACTTTTCTCGGTTTCTGGAGATCTTTAAAAAGCTGCATATCAACATTCCATTTGTAGAAGCTTTGGAACAAATGCCCAACTATGTCAAATTCATGAAAGATATTCTTTCACGAAAATGAAGATTGGGAGATTATGAGACAGTAGCATTATCAGAAGAATGTAGCACCATCATTCAAAGGAAACTTCCCCCAAAGTTGAAAGATCCTGGCAGTTTCACTATCCCATGCACCATTGGAGAATATTATATCGGTAAGGCTTTATATAATTTAGTTGTAAGTGTTAATTTAATGTCTTTTTATATTTACAGGAAACTACAAATTGGAGAAGCAATGCCCACCTTAGTCTCTCTGCAACTTGCTGATCGAACGCTCGCATTTCCGAGAGGAGTCGTTGAAGATGTGCTGGTCAAAGTTGACAAACTCATTCTCCCAGCAGATTTCATTATCCTTGACATGGAGGAAGACAAAGATGTGCCTATCATTCTTGAGAGACTATTTTTGGCTACAGGTCGAACTGTTATTGATGTACAAAAATGAGAACTAACCATGAAAGTTCGGGACCAAGAAGTTACCTTCAATGTTTTCAAAGCCATGAAATTACCAAGTGATGAAAAGGAAGATGAATGTTTCAGAATTGATGTTGTTGATAGTATCATCCAGGGTACTGATACAATCCCCCCGGACAAACTTGAAGCTTGCATCACCAACATTACTGACAGCGAGCTAGATTCTGAAATTCTGGAATGTATCAACTATCTTCACAAGCCATTCCGATTCAAATCGACACCACAAGTGGAAAGTCTGGAACTACCGAAGAAAGACCGAATCAAACCTTTGATTGAAGAACCATCGCAGTTGGAGCTGAAGTTACTTTCGAGCCATCTCAGGTATGCATTCTTGGGAAACTCTTCTGAATTACCTGTGATTATTTCTTCTTCGCTAACATTGGAGCAGGAAGAAAAGTTACTGAGAGTGTTACGAGAACAAAATAAAATCATTGGCTAGACTATAGCAGACATTCGAGGCATTAGCCCATCATTTTGCATGCATGAGATTCTGATGAACGATGAGTACAAACCTACAATAGAGTATCAATGGAGACTCAATCCAATCATGAAGGAAGTCGTGAAGAAATAAATCATCAAATATTTGGATGATGACATCATTTACCCCATCTCAGACAGTAGCTGGGTGAGTCCTATGCAGTGTGTGCCGAAGAAAGGAGGAATTACTGTAGTAAAAAATGAAAAGAATGAGCTGATTCCAACAAGAACAGTGACTGGATGGAGAGTATGCATGGACTACACGGAAGCTGAACAAAGCAACAAGGAAAGACCATTTTATGCTGCCATTCATTGATCAGATACTAGACAGACTGGCGGGACATGAGTACTATTACTTTCTGGATGGATATTCGGGGTATAATCAAATTTCCATCGCCCTAGAAGATCAGGAGAAAACCACATTTACATGTCTGTATGGTACTTTTGCTTTCCGCATGATGCCATTTGGATTATGTAATGCTCCTGCCACATTTCAGCGTTGCATGATGGCTATCTTCTCAGACATACTGGAGCAGAGTATGGAGGTTATTATGGATGTCTTCTCTATGTTTGGAGACTCTTTTGACCACTGTTTGCAAAATCTGGAACATGTGTTACAAAGGTGTGAAGATACAAACCTGGTACTCAGTTGGGGGAAATGCCACTTTATGGTGTAGGAAGGCATCGTCCTTGGACATCGAATCTCACAAAATGGAATCGAGGTAGACAAAGCAAAGATTGAAACAATTGAAAAATTACCTCCACCAATATCTGTCAACGAGATTCAGAGTTTTCTCGGACATGCTGACTTTTACAGGAGATTTATCAAAGGCTTCTCAAAGATTGCTAAACCTCGGTGCAATATTCTGGAGAAGGATGTGCCTTTCAACTTCACCAAAGAATGCCATGAAGCTTTTGAGATCCTAAAATTGAAGCTGGTTTCTGCTCCCATCATAGTAGCACCAGACTGGACCCTTACATTTGAGGTGATGTGCGATGCTAGTGATTTTGCTGTAGGTGCAGTTTTGGGACAACGCAAAGCAAACGTTTTCCACACCATTTACTACTCCAGCAGAACTGTGAATAAAGCTCAACTCAACCACCCAACCACTAAAAATGAGTTGCTTGTAGTTGTATTCTCTTTTGATAAATTCCATTTCTATTTGCTGGGTCCCAAGGTGGTGGTCTACACAGATCATTCAACAATCAAATACCTGATCGCGAAGAAAGATGCCAAACAGTGTTCTGCAACACTGTCATTCATCACCATATGGCAGACACTTCAGTGGAAACAAAACTACAACCAAAGTCCTATAATCAGGTTTGTTCTGGCCCACTCTTTTTAAAGATGCTTATCTATTTGCTCTTCAATATGACAGGTGCCAGAGAACGGGAAATATTTCAAGGAGAAATGAAGGACCTTTGCAAAACATTTTGGAAGTGGAGATATTCGATGTATGAGGTATTGATTTTATGGGACCCTTTGTTCCATCATTCGGAAACCTATACATACTGGTTGCAGTAGACTACGTCTCCAAATGGGTTGAAGCAATTGCACTGCCATCCAATGATTCAAAAGTGGTGATTAAATTCCTTAAAAAGAATATTTCCACTCGCTTCGGAACACCTCGGGCAATTATCAGCGATGGTGGCACACATTTCTGCAACAGATACTTTGATGCACTCCTATCCAAATACAGAGTTACTCATAAGGTTGCCATAGCCTACCATCCACAGTCAAATGAACAAGTTGAAGTTTCAAATAGAGAGATCAAAAGAATCTTGGAGAGAACCGTTGGATCAACAAGGAGGGACTGATCTATAAAATTGGATGACATATTATGGGCCTACCGGACAGCTTACAAGACACCCATTGGTATGTCCCCATATCGAATGGTGTTTGGGAAAGCATGTCATCTGCCAGTTGAGCTTGAACACAAGGCGTACTGGGCACTGAAGAAGTTGAATCTTGATCCACAAGCTACAGGAGAGAAATGACTCCACTAACTCAATGAATTGGAAGAATTTCGCCTACAGGCTTATGAGAATGCCAGATTATACAAGGAAAAGACCAAGAAATGGCATGATCGAAAAATAATGCACAGACATTTGGAATCGAGGCAGCAGGTGTTGTTGTACAATTCACGGTTGAAACCTTTCCCTGGAAAGTTGAAATCAAGGTGGTCTGGTCCATTTGTGATTACTCAGGTTTTACCATATGAAGTTGTTGAGTTACTTGATCCCAACACCAATGAGACATTCAAGGTTAACAGTCAGCATGTCAAGCACTATTGGAGAGAATCATTTGAGCGATAAAAAGAAAGTGTCACACTTTCAGATCCAGCCTAACGTTTGGGCAGTCATGTCTAGCTGACAACGTTAAACTTAGCGCTAGCTGGGAGGCAACCCATGAAATTTGTGTATATATTGTGATTTGGTGTGTTTTATTTTTGTGTGTTTAATTGTCTAGGTAAAGTCACATTTTAGGATGGAAGAAGTTCTTGCAAATGTTTACAAGCAATTTCTTTCTCTCCCTCAATAATATCTTATGAAAGTCTACAAAGCTCGTTTGGAACAGATGAGACTACTGATGATCAAAGGTATTCCTACTGATATTCATTGGAATATTGAAGCACGGGTTCGATTGGCAGGTGAGTCCTCTGACTCTTTTATTTCACATATGTCTGGTTTAGGAAGAAGCACTTATGCTAAAAATAGAAGAGCTAAAAGAATGGGTGTATGCTATAAATGTGCTCGTATATTTTGTGATACTCGTTGTCATTCTTTAGGAATGGTGTCTGATAACCATGAAGATAAGATTAATTTCATTAGGGATGGCTTGAGTAAGGAGTCTTTGGATGACATATCTAAAACTCTTGAGACGCATCCCAGTGGATATGTGTATCATGAAATTCGCGTGTTATATACACAATTCCAAAAAGAAAGGCAACAGTTAAGTCTCGGGAATCTAACTCAAAAAGACCATGTTTGCCAATTTATAAGAAAATTGGATAGGAAGCTTGTCCTTGACGCATAGACGTCAATCAAGCTGTAAATTATTGTAAATATTATATCTCTTTGTCTTTTCCTAATAATTATGATTTGTTTTGTTATTTTCTTTTATTTTCTTCGACAGAATCCAAACTTTTTTGACTATCATGATTATTTTACTGTTTAACTAATAATTATCATTTGACAGGTACTAGTGCTATTTTTTACTCACCCTTTTCAGGTGTTATAAATTCAATTCATCATTGCACTTTTGAAGGCATCCAGATTAAAATGGAAGTCACTTCAAGAAGACGAGTTGAAAACATCTGTGTGTTTTGCGGTACTAGTGTTGATGTTAAACCAGAATATGTAGCGGCAACACATGAATTGGTTTTGAGTCATTGCTGCAAGGAATATGCACTTAGTATATGGCAGTGGCAATCTTGGACTTATGGGGATCATTTCAAAGGCCGTACAGGAAGGAGGCAGTCAAGTTTTGGGAATCATCTCAAAACCCTTGGCGGAGGAAAATCTTATTGGACAATCAAATGGAGAGGAACTAATCGTGCCATGTATGTCTGAACGACTGGTAGAAATGATTAACCGTGCTGATGCTTTTATTGCTTTGTTAGATGGCTTGGCATAATGGAGGAAATTCTTACAGTGCTATCTTGGGCGAACTTGAACATACACAGAAACCGCTTGGACTGTACAAGGTTGATGGATTTTATGATTTTCTTTGTGTGTTTCTTGATGATGCCAGGAGAAATGGGTTCGTGTCAAAACTTGTAAAAGAACTCCTCTTCACTGCCAGAACTGCCCCAGATTTAATTGACCAAATCTTAGCCTTTGAACCACAAATTGATCCTATCATTTCAAAGATAAATTGGTCCAAGAACGATTGTGGTAAGAGGCGTCGGATAAATCTGGATCTTAACCATTAATTTTTCATTTAGATGTAGAATTTCAGCTAACGTGGTACTGTTTTCTAAACACTTCTTCTACTGTTTAAGACATTGGGGACAATGTCTCATTTAGGTTTGGGGGAGGGGAATAGTTAATAGTATCTTGTTTTTATTGTGTTATTTTTAGTCTAAATTTTTTCGAAAAAAAAAAATTTGAAAAATTTTACAAAAATCAAAATTTTTTTTTTTTTTTTGTGTTTTTGTGTTTTTAACTTGATTATTCAGGTGTGAAATTGGTGAGAGATAGCTGTGTGTAAGGAGTTCCACTCCTGAGACGTATCTCAAACCTATTTCGGAACAAGTTAATTTTTGTTTATTTCATTTTGAATTATTTAATTTGTGAATTCTCCATAAAACTGACTAAAATGAATCTTCATATGCTCAGTTGGTATGTATTATCAACATACATGGTAACATACGAACATGAGTAGTAATTGATGAGTTATTAATATTCAGTGCTTTGGTTTTATTAGAGGAAGCATCTTAAAAAAATGCGATTTGATAAAAAAAAATGTGTATAAAAAAAAGTCTGAGATCCGAGTTATTGAGTCTGTAAGGGTGTCTTAACACCTGGTGCCCTAAAACCAACTGGTTTGGGAGTCACTAGCCCAAAGCTTGTTACATGGATCGAAGATGTTACCAATATATATATATGAAGTCTGAGTAATTAAGTCAGTGGGGGTGTCTTAACACCTAGTGCCATAAAGTCAACTGGTTTGGGAGTCACTGGCTCAAGGCTCGCTACATAGATGGAAGATATTATATATAAATAAAAATAAAAAATCAGAAAAATTATTCCATTGCTTAAAAAAAGGTGTGAATTCTGATATAATTTTAGGACAAAAATATTACTCTCTTTTCAATTGCAATTGTGACTGTTGTGGGTAAAATGAGTTTATTAATATTTTGTTGGCTGGGTATATGGAGAATGGTAAAAATAATCGAATAATTTACTTATTCGGTAATTTAGAAAGAAACAAAACAACTATTAACTTGGATAAGAAGTTTCACCTGTTTAGTCACTAACTTCTTTATTCTCTTTTCTCTTTTCTCTTGTCTTTTTACTTTTGTGTGCATTAGTTTTACTATCTTTTTACTTTTATCAAACGTTTGTGGGTATCGTTACTGTAAGCCCTCACAAGACTACAACTCGTCCACTAGGGACACCTAGGGGTTTAAAGGCTTGTTGCATATGCTAAATGCAACCGTGATCCCTACGAAACTGGCTTAGTTTAATTTTAATTTTTTATTGTATTTTATTTTGTTGTTTTGCTCGAGGACTAGCAAAATGTTAGGTTTGGGGTGTGATTAGCGAAAAATATTTTGTTTATCGCCCATTTTACCTCATATTTTGTTTAGTTTCTCGGGTTTGATGAATATTTTGATGTGTTTTTATGTTTTTGCAGTTCAATAAAATATCGAAACTTAATGGAATCAACTTGGGACTAAAATGATGAAATCCGGAGCAAAAAATGGTGAAAACGGAAATTTACTATACGCGTCACGAAGTGCAGTCTAGAATTCCAATTTTGCGCAGGTTTGGTATTTTGGCCATAACTTTTTCATCCGATATCCGATTGAGCTGATTCAAGTTTCAGATTAAAGAAGACACAAAGATCTACAACTTTGAATTTTTAAATAATTTCGAATTCTGAAGTTTACAAGACCAAAGTTGATGAATAATCCAGTGTTTTTGTGTAATTACTATAGTCATTTTCAAATATAAAATAAAATAAAAATAAAATAAAAATTGTCAAACTTTCACCAAACATGCTTGCATGTTTGGTGGAGGATTTGGTGCCATGTTGGTGCCATGTTTGATGCCATGTTTGGTGGAGCAATTGGTGGAGAAATTGGTGGAAGCCTTTAAATTTTCTATAAATACCAAGATAAACTTTGTAAATTTTCCATGTTTTCTTTGGAGGAATTTCTCCATGAAAACCTAAAGGAAAATGTCTTGTATATTTATTTAAGTTTTATTGAATTTTCTTTTTATTTAATTAATAAAATTTTGCGTGTTTTCATTTACAGCATGAGCAGGTAATCTCATTCTCCTGGGGTGAAAAGGTAAGACTTTTATATAATAAATTAGATTAATCTCTCTTATTTTAATTAAAATTTGGATTAATTAGTTACCTCTTATATGGCCGGTTTAGGTGACAACTTTATTTACCGCCTATATGGTCGGTTTTTCATTTCAGATGTAGTTTCCGCCTATATAGTCAGTTTATGTAATAAACTGTTACCGCCTATATGGTCGGTTGGATTTAATTGAGGCAAATGAAATTACCGCCTTTATGGTCTGGTTAATTAATCGGTAAATATTGAGAATAAGGGAGATTTCTTATTTTGAAATATTAAAAGTGGATCCTATAACCCCAGCATTTTCTTTTATTGTACTTTTACATTTTTAATTTCCAGCATTTACTTTATGTCTTTTATTGTATTTAAGCTTTTATTAGCCTTAGATATGAGTCATAACTAAGTCCGTTATCTGGGGTTGTGATGAATTCCAATATCATCGGGTTATAAGGGGTTATTTTATAGTTTGGGTAATTTAAAGGTTTACTTATTAAGTCTTAAGTTTAATGCTTCTTGTTAACTTGCCACTAATAAGATTGATCTGGTAAACTTAAAATAAACTTGACAAAGGAATTTTAGGTTTCAGCCTTAGACTTAATAGCCCACGATCTTCCTTGAGGATAGATAACCCTTTAATAGATTTCCTTACAGGATATGAATATACCTGTCGGACGAGGGTAACCATAATTGGAACTTAATCTTAATGAATTCAGGTACATTAGTTGACATATGAATATGATTAATTGGGTTACACTGGGTATTTGTAACTGACCATCGGAAGAGGCTTTTATATATTTTCGTGTTCCAAGTTAGTAAACCAATATATTGCACAAAAGTGAAATAACCACTTCATATTTTAAAAGATATTGGAAGAATTCACAACCCTGAATAGTTTTATAAATTTGAATTTCCTAATCTACTTTCCCGCAATTTTATTTACTTGTTTTAAAAATTTTAAATCACCATTCCAATCAAAACAACCAATCCTTTATATACTTGTAAATATTTGACTTCACAAATTAATAGCTTAGGTATTAAGTCCTCGTGGGATCGATACTTTTTATACTACTTGAACGATACATGCGTTTGCGTTATACGCGTGTGACAACGCAGGTCAGTAGTATTTAACATGTCACTTTCTTTAAATACTAAGAATTTCACGAGGTGCGGTGTTGTTGGCCATGTCGAGCACAAATTGTTTCTCTATTGGTTTTAGCCTAAAAGGATACTCATAGCCATCAATATTATGTTATTTGATGATTATAGAAACCACATGTAACCCTTAATCCCCACATACCAACGTCTGGAGATATTGAGATACCTCACAGCTCAAATAGACATTCATATTTTTTAGTCCCAGTATTCCTTGTTATGGATTTCCCATTAACAAGATGCTTTGGCGGTTTGTACTTTCCTACTCTTTCACACATAATATGGCATTTTGTCAGCTTGTTGCCTTTTAAATTGGCAGAATTTTTAATCACTTCAATACCATTTTCCAGACCAACTCTTTTCGCCCAATTTATCATATATTATCTACTTTCAAAAATCTATAAAAAAAAGATAACGAAGATGTATAAAACAAAAATATGCATAATTTCTCTACTTTCAAAATAAATAACGAATATGCATAAGACAATGATAATACCTAACCTGGTCTATAGTAAATTCAGGTGTATAATCGCGACTATTGTTGGAGATGCTCTCCCCACTTAGAACATCATTCTCACATGATCAACTCTCTGAAAATGAACCTAAGTTGTAGTCATCCATAATTTTCTACTAAGAGAATTACTCTATTATAAGAAGAGAGAATGATAGGCTGAAAGGGAAAAATGAGAGGAGATGAGAGAGGCTCAAATGATATTCTAAATGATCTCACATTCAAACTTACAAACTAACTCTTTATATAGGAAGTAAAAGCAAATAAGACAAATAATTTTTATTACAATAAAAGTAGAAACATATACTGATTTAAGGAAACAAATAAGACAAACACCTTTTAATAAAGTAAAATAAAAACAGAATCAGAATCAACACAATTTTTAATAAAATAAAAATAAAAACAGAATCAGAATCGACACGACTTTAATAAAGAAAAAACAAATTTCTCTATTTTCAAAATAAATAAATAAAATATGCATAAAAAATATTTAAGATTTATTAAACAAATAAACTATAAAAATATTTAATATAAAAATAAAAGAATTAAATCATAAGTAAAATAAAATAATTAAATCATAAGTAAAATAAAATAATTAAAGAATTAAATTAAAAATAAAATAAGAAAAAAAATAAGGGGAAAAAATAAGGGGAAATTAACGCATTTCAACCGGTAAGGGGAAAATAATTAAATGGACAAAAATAAAAAATATATTAAAAAATAATTAAGGGGAAAAATAAAAAAGAAAAGTATTTAAAATATAAATAAATAGGAAGAGAGAATTAGGTATTATGGGAAAGAAAATTGAAGAGAGAGAATGAATGGAGGGATGTGTCGGGGGGAGGGAATAAATTTTCTTGGAGTATCCCAACATAGCAATTTTGTATATCTAAAGGTAGACATTTACACGGTTGCGATTTCAAATCATAATCGAATCGCAACCGAATCGTTGACCAACTGAACTATTGATCAACGGATCGTAAATCACAACCAAACCAAATGAGCCCGATTCGGTTAAGGTTGGACCAAAATTTCAACCCCCAAACCAGCGGTTGGACTGGATCGAACAATAACAATTACCATTCCGGTTCAAACCGTAAAGGTTCAACCCTTAGCCGTTACAGTTAACGGTTGAACCCTTAGCCGTTATGGTTAATAATTTTTTTTAATAATAAAATTTAAAATATCTAATTTGTCCATCCCATCAACTATATTTTTGGGGCATTTTAGGCATCATAAAAAATAAAAATACTATAAATAATACTTTACCAATTTCACAAATCTCATATATTCAATCAATTTATTATCTTATTATTTCAATCTTTTCATTATAATGACAAGCTCGTCACACAACACTAACATTGATGAGGCTGAGGATAACACTCAACATACCACCAACGGAATAATTTCACGTATTCAAGTGAGAAATCGAGGTTATGAAACGTTGACAAAATATTTCACTCTGATCGTGAATGATGTCACTAATGAGAAGAATGATGTCTGTAATTATTGTGGAAAATTTTACAAACACACCGGTGGGTATGGAACTATGACTGGTCATATGAGGAGTACTCATAAAGATGAGTTTGAGATTGTTATAACATAAACACAAATGACAAGGTTTTTTACTTCTAGTCCAGGTTATTCTTCTTTTTCTAAATTATTTAAATATAATGAATCTCAATGGAAAGAAAATCTAACTAAATTTATTGCCATGGAACATTTAACTTTTACTTTTGGTGAAAAACGTCTTTTAATGATTTAATACATGAAAATATGAATCCTACTGCATGTAAACTTACTAGGATGACGTGTTAAATAAAAATGATGGAATTGTATGCAAAATGTCAAAATAATTTAAAGAAATTATTTTTTAAACTTAAAGGTCGTGTTTCAATTTGTAGTGATATATGGAGTGACCATCGGTAGTCACATTCATACATGACTGTGACTTGTCATTGGATTGATGATTCGTGGTTTATTCAAAAAAAATTATCGCATTCCAGCTTTTTGATGATGCACACACTGCATATAATATTTATGTAATAATTAGTAATATTTTATAGTAATGTCGATTAGTGAAAAAAATTTAACTATTGGATTTGATATAACATCCCCCTCACGAAGATGCTACCTGCAGCGAAGCAAAGGAAGGCTAGCGGAACTCCAAAACAGTGAGTGGACACTCTTCTTTTAAAATGACTTCTATTTTGTTAATTTTGATTCAGACTTAAATTCTCATGCTATATGGCGTAGATGATTTTCTATTACAGTTAATTCATGTAAAATTACTTTTGAGAAAAGAAATATATTTTTCAGAAAATGTTTTATACAGTTTTGAGAATCAAAGCATGAGTTTTATGATTTTCGAGGCATGAGGGAACAACCCACCTCAGTATGCAACTTGATATGGTTTGGAATTGACGGATATAGAGAACATATGCATATTTAGAGGACTGAGGGGACGTCGATATGTAACGCCCTCAGATCCTAATTCAGAGCTAGGGGGATAGCGATACGTAACGCCCCTAGACCCTAGTTTCAAAGCTAGGAGGGTAGCATAGATTCACACCCCTAGTTATAGTTTAGTGACTTGTGGGACGACGATACGCAACGCCCCAAGACCACCAGTTTCAGGGAAAATAGTGGCATGTTTTAGGGGATGACGATATGTAACGCTCTAAAGTAATGAATTTGCACTGCTAGCTCTAGTTAGGCATATGGGGGAAGACGATACGTAATTGTTGGAAAATTATGACCCATATCATCACTATTTGTACAGAACATGGTGTTGTTGTACAAATTAACTATGTGACAAAGGAAATTGCACTTTTATCATTTGTAATTAGATTATCGGGATATATAAATGATAAAAGTCCATATGATTAGTTCCAGATTGATAAGATATGAGACAGTATCAATCCATGAAAGTTTAATCATTAAAACATCCCTAGTCGGAGTATTATCGAGATTGGACATCGATAATGCGGAATAGACTAGTATTGCACTTGTGCGTATTATGGGAGCATAACGGCATAGTTCTCATATATTTGGGTATTAGATACTCATGCAAGTGTAATAGGAGGTTGTGTTTACCGATGGTACGGAAACAGCTTCGCTCTGGATAGACCCCTCAGAATTCCATTGGTAGTATGACTATGTGTCTATGGAAGTCCGAATCAGGGTAGGTGTATTTGGTCTTAACCTGAGACTTGCACCGCTAATACTTGCGACAATCAATATACTTTGGTTTTGGTCGTCCAGGGCTTTAACAGGTTCTGTGTACGCCTCTTCTGGGTATATTGAGAATCGTAGTGTATTGGGTATGATGTCAAGATGGAAGTATCACTCCAGTCATATGGAGATGATGGTCACGTAGGATACGGAACTAGTACTCTTTAGTACTGCAGTCATCGGGATAATATGACTAGGTCATGATTATTCCATTATAGAGACTAGTTACCAGAGATCCGACATGTGCTTCGTACGGGGCAGACACAATTCCAGCCCAGGCCTAGCACGTGACATCCGATACTGGATCGCAATAGGCAATACTACGTATACTACGCCTGATATAGATTAAATATTCCTTTAAGAATATTTCTGGAGAATTGGGTAGGCACGGTGCTTTGCTAGAAGCCAACCATGTCTTGTAAACCGGTAAAAACGTAGTACTAGATACGTACGTATTCGGATAGTCCGACGACCGGATTTACTGCCAACATATCCGGGGATCTCATGGGTCGCTTCCCGAAGATTCACCGATGACGTATGACTCGAACATAATTAATCTGGGATTAATTAGTAGAGAGAGAAAATTAATCTAGGATTAATTACAGAGATATTTTATCTGGGATAAAATACTATTTAAAGAGAGAGAACGATTAATTTGGAATTAATCGATAAAATAATATATTCGATATATTAAACGAAATTAGATTTCGACGCGGAATTAAAATTAGATTTTAATTCGGGCAAACGAGTTAATTTAGAATTAATTCGCTAGCGACGTGAATAGTAATTTTGCTAGGCATAATTATTTAAGTAAATTTGATTTAATTACGTCGCAACGGAAAATTCGTTAATTCGGAATTAGGGAACCCGAGCCCGAGAGTGTTTGCGGGACCACTCGCATTTAGAATCAAGTGGGGCCCACAAGTCACATCACGCTTCACATCATTAGTCATTCTTGTGATGTAAGTCACATCAACTTTGAGTGATGTGATGGATGTCACTTTTGAGTGATGTGAGTAGATGGAAGGCTTAAATGCCTTGTACCTTTTTGGAAAGTGGTAATTGTATTTGGTTTTTGAAATCAAACACAACCAACATAAATTCATCTTCTTCTATCCCTCTTCTCTCCACTCACGGCAATGGAGCCATTTTTCCTCTCTTGGGCGTGAAGCTAGGCTTCATTTTCTTCATGATTTTGTTGCAAAATCTCAAGAGCTAGCACTAAAAGGAGTCTCACAAAGGTGATAGGGAAACCCATTCATGAGCATGGAATCTCAAATCAAAGCTTGGAGCTTGAAGACCACACAAAGAGGGGTTGACTGAATCCATGGAGCACAAAATGGAGCTTGGCAGAGAGCTTCAATAGAGGAGCCAAATTTTTGTGTTTCATCACATCGCAAATCCGATCAAAGTGAGTATTTCCGCAACTTTACTTTGATGTATTCGCACTTTTCATAGCTTAATTTGATCTTGGGATAACCTAGAAAACCCAACAGTAATGCCCCCATGCGTCAAGTTTTTTAGTGACAGACCGGATTTCAGTTACCACGTTTGTAGAAAATAGTTTTCAGAGAACAGATTTTAGAAACAGTTTTCAGAAAACCAAACCTTCAAAAGCAAATTTCAGAAAGTTAAGTTTTTAGAAAAAAGCTCAAAGATTTCAGACAGAAAATAAGTTTTCGGTCTAAAATCGTTTTCTTAAACATTTGGTTTTAGAATCAAACGTTTTTATAAAAAAAAATTTATGTTTCGTCCACTCACTTAGATTGTACAGCGATCTAACCCCCCTTCCAGTTTCCTTGTCTTGTAGGTTTCTCGGAGGACGGGCTCGGAGGACGGATACTGATGCAGTCACTAGGGATGAAGTCCACCAGTACAAGTCAAAAAAATGAGAGTCCAGTCAGAAGTCTTGAGTAATGTGATAGTTATGTCAAACTAGTGTTACGAAATTTACAGTTATAAGTATTAAGTTCATATCTCATGTTGATGAGTTTGGGCGTTGGTCCCATGTTTAAGATTTTGTTTAATAAAAGACTATTATTATTGTTTATGGTGGGAAGTCAGAGGCTCATGGAGGTAGTACAGCCTATTTCTTACCGGTAACGTCCCCCAAATTGAGGATGTTACACATTCATAAAGTAACTGAAATAAGCTTAGCTAATAATGCCCTGATGTGTGTAAAAGTAAGTTTCAAATCAAACAGAAAGTAAATATCATCTTGAAAAAGAAAGGTCCACTCACAAATTAATCTCTATGGCCCTTGATCCTGGATGCGACTAGGGAGACTCATGCAGAAAATCCAATTCCTCATGTATTCGAGTATGGTTAGTATATTTGAACTAAGAAACTAATCATGATTATTGATGTAGTGGATGCTTATACATATTGATATGAAACCCTTACAGTGCCCTCTAACATCCTATGATGAAATTGAAATGGGCTAAATCTGTTTCTGTCACGCGTCGCGACGCCAGGTCTTGCACATCGCGATGCCCATACAAGCAGACGTGGTCATATAGCATCTTCTTATTACGCGTCACGATGACGGATGTTGCTCATCACGACGCCCACATGATCAGACCCAAGGCAAAGAGCATCCTTATGATCTGAGTCGCAACGCCAAGTGTTGAGCGTCGCGAAGCTCACACGACCAGACCTGAAACAGAGGGCATCTCCAAACTCGGCATCGCGCTATCACATAGGAGTCGCGACGCTGGCCTGATTACAGGCCAACCATCAACTCTCCACTGCCAAATTCCCAAATGCATACCAACACCCCCACTCTACAACCTCCGCACAAACACTTCTTTAAATTTCAACACTCATACATGCTATATCAACATACCATCATCAAGGTACCTATAATCTTATAAAATTTAATTTAGCTCAACATCTAATATTTCCATAAATTTGGACATTTATTAATACAATCATTTTCCTACGGTATAAAATTCATAAAAATTGGAGGTCGTATGTGTTAAAAGTTGCTACTCTGAGCGCCAATTTTATTATGTATTTCCTTGTAATTACTAATGTAACGTTTTATTATGAATAAAATGAACAGTTTCTTTTATATAACTTCTTCTTTGATATGGTAAAGATGTAACCGACCTTAGAATGATTAGTTATGATACTGTTGCAAAAACATCACAACTGACATTGAGTTGTATCATGACGTTGTCATTCTTAGACAGTTCCCGGTCAAGGTTTACACTACTTGGTCAGTAAAGTAAACTCGTTGAGACTGGTATATGTCGTATATTTGAATCTTGGATTCCGATGGTTTCTCAGTGAACCATGAGTCTTGGAGACTCGTATAGACGTGTATGTGTTTATAGCGGATAAACATTGAACGACTCACCAAAGATTCTTAATGGATGGTACACCAACATCAATAAGAATCTTCTCGGGTTGAGTGAGCATAGTGATTCTTTGACTTGAGATACCACTGTGGATATCTGAGTTATCCTCCACACTTAGATGGCAGTCACGTCACCGATATATTAAGATCATACCTCTGCATGTTCGTTGGGTGTGGACTGATCCTTAGGATATCATGTGTGTATCAAGATACGATCTATCAACTCTATGTACAGATCATAGGTATTCAATATGGAATTAGCAATCTGTTAAATCCATGGGCCCGTGGTACACTGTAGAAATTAGTTCTAAGTGTTATTTGAGGGATTGCTAATAGAAACGTCGACGTGATTATATCTATAGAGATTTGACGTTTGTATCTATATCTCTGGATTAATCTGGATATCTATGACAGAGGGATTATACGTATGCAGTGACCTCGACCTGTATGATTTAGTGAGTTTATCCGTGTTCGTCAGAATTTATGGGTGAGTGAATTATGGACACGAAATTTGATTTCGTGACGGATATGCCTGAATATAGAGAGTCTCACTAATGAAATTTACTCGTAGAGCATTAGGGCAACTGTTTTGAATAATACTGATTATTTATAACTCGTTTAATGGTTAAACGAAAAATACATGCAATCGGGACCTATCGGTCATTTCCTATATTAATGTGTATTTTATTTTATACTTGATTTTATTAAATACACATTAATAAAATATCAAATTATGATATTTGATTTATATCATTGATATATGTATTTGAGATATTTAATGTAAATATATTACATATATTTAAGATATTTAAATTTATTAATTAATTATTTAAATATTAAATAATTAAATTGATTTATAAAATAAATATCTTTAAGTGATAATTTTAACTTTATTAAGTGAGAAATGGCTTGATATAATTGGAACACATTTTGACAACTTTATTAAAGTTAAAGTGTTAATTTATTAAAGCCAAAATGTGTACCAATTATATTGGTGAATAATTGGTGAATAATCGGCCATTTAGGAAAATGATCAAAATTGGTTTTGTTTCAATTTTCCTAACACTTAGACAACTTCAACAAAAATAACAAAAAGTGAGTTGAGAGCATTTGATTAAATGGAAAGGAAAAATCAAAGCAAAATTTGGATTTTGTAAGTTATTTTCTTTCTTCTTCTTCATGAAAAATTGTTTCATAATTCTTAGCTTCAATTGTGTAGTTAAGATCATGCCTCTACTCTTTTAGTTTGTAATTAAATTTGTTGGATGCTTCTTGGATGTGTTTATGCATGTAGAATTGATTTATTTGCTTATTAATGTAATTAAGCTTAATAAATTAATTAGAAAATTAAAGTTGTCATTCTAGAGTTAATTAGCCATTCATAATTAGCCTAAAATTATTCTTGATTAATTTCATGATGGTGAGAATTAATTGGTGTGGTAATTTGAATATTAAAGTATTGAATTTTGTTAATTTAGTGTAAATTGCCTAATTTGAGTGATTTGTGAAATTATGGTTCTTAACCCACTCAAATTTTGGGGCTTTTCATATATATATATATATATATATATATATATATATATATATGCTTTAATTTGATGTATATTTGATGCATGTAAAATTTTGGATTAATTGGATTTGATCTTGATGTGTTTTGAACAAATTGAGCCAAATTGCAATTAATTAAAGTTATAGGTTGTTTCGGTAATTTGAGAAAAATCTGGGCAGTTGGCGCAATTCTGGAAAATATTCTGATTTTGTTGCAAAATTGTAAAAATTATTTTGGGATTGATTTGGAATCAATTAAATATGTAATTGACATATTTAAAACTAAAATAATTAATTTACAAAAGTTTGGGGTAATTTTATAATTAAAAGAAATATGATTTCTTGGGTTATAATTTCATAATTTATGTATTGGTTAATTAAATAAATAAGGTTATTTAATTATTCCAAGAAAAAATTTTGAAATCGGAAAAATCATTTTTCCGCGTTCCGCTGCGCTAACCCTGTAATTCCTTATAAAACCCCAACAGTATGAAAGAGTTATGGCCCAAATACTAAGGGTTATACGTAATAAAACATAAAATACATTTTGTATCAGAACTGCAACTGATTTATCAAATGTTCGAAAGGTAATCCACGAGTGCATACACACTTGAACACAATTTAACACATAGTGGTTGACAGAATTATCCGGGTATTACATTTGATAATGTATCGCCTAAAACTGCATCAAATAATGAACTTAAATCTATTTACCAACCAAATTTGGAATGTAAATTTTTCTATGTTCGATGTGCATGTCATATTTTAAATTTATGTGTACAAGATGGTTTAAAATCTTTAAATTCTCATATTGCACCTATTAAAAAAAATATTTAATTTAATTTGATCGTATTCTAAAACTAGATGAGAATGATGTATTTTTATAAGCAAAATGGTGTTAGATACAACAATAACATCACTACTAATTCAGAAATTAATGCATATCTAATGTCATTTTTCGAGTTTCCCCAAAGTATTTTGTAGGTGAGTAATTTCTTATCCTTGATTGGTAGCAAAAACATTAAAGATTGTTTCCAATCTTGGCCGTGATTGCAAGAGAGGTATTAACTGATGGGCTGGATGTGGGATCCCTAGGGTAAGATCGGTGTCTCGTACAGTGAAAGTGGGTCTAACCCATGGATATCTAGCATAGATGTATTTTTAAATTATTTTATGGAATACTATATTCCGTTACGAGTCCGTAGGAAAAAATGGGAACCAAATCGGAGCCGGAAACTCCGTAACGGAGAAAATAAAATTTCAGCATTCATGGACAACAACTCTCGGCGCGTCGTGACGCGCAGGCTTGAGAGTTGCAACGCCCAATCTGCGAGAGATCAGCATTGTGACGTGCAAGGGTGAGCGTAGCGACACACACGGCTCTGAAAGGTGAGTGTCGCGATGTTGATCTGTGTAAAATATTGGCAGTGAGCAAATTTGCCATGAATCCAATCCAAAACACTTCCAATTTTCTCCAAACACTTCAATACGCCTAAAATTCAATTTTAACATCAAAACCAACATCAACATATGTTATACAACAAAAATACATATATTCTAAATACATATATGTATTTCTTTGAATCAAAACATAAAACAAAATATAATCTCACAATAAAGTGACTCATGAATAATTCTAGGTCACTCAAATATGGTCAAGTGATTCTATAATGGTAGCTATAGCTCTAAGCTTTCATCTAGAGTTCCAAACTCTAATTTTATATTTTATGTGAAACATGAACACATTTGACTCAATTACAAGGATATTGTGTTTATGCTTCCAAAGCATATGTATATAATTAATTAGCTTAATTTCAAAATCAAGCTATGTTATTATGTATCCAATGCATAATTCCTCACTATATGTCTTACTGATGATAACTCACTAATGAAAACATAATTTTGGAGAAGATCAAACTTACCTAGCAAGCTTGATTCCAATATTCAATCTTCTTCTCCTTGTTGAAATATTGTGGAGAACCTCAAAACCTAGCAAGCTTGGTTCCAAGATACAATCTTATTCTCCTAGTTGTTGTAGAGAATTCCCAAAGCTAGCAATCTTGTTTCCAAGATCCAATATTCTTCTTCTTATTGTTGAAATGTGGTGGAGAACCTCAAAAGCTAGCAAGCTTGGTTCCAAGATCCAATCTTCTTCTCCTCATTGAAATGTTGTAGAGAACTTCCAAACCTTCTCTAAACACTTCTTTTACTTAAGCTAATATATCTAATTCTTTCTTGTTTTAGTTTTCTCAATCTTGATTAAAAACTTGCTCAAACTTGTCTTTTATAGCAAAACTTATGTAATTTTTAATTAATAAAAATTCTAATCAACTTTTATGTGGGTTTAATCTAATTTATCTAAATATGGATAATTAAGTATGACTAATCATATTTGTCTACCGCTTTAATTTAATCCAATTAAATTAAGACAAAATTTAATTAATGGATGCCTACCACTTTGATTTAATCCAATTAAATCAAGCCAAATATATATATATATATATATTACATATTTATAATTACCAAAATATCCTCCAATTGTAGAGATATTATGAAATTACAATAAAACCCTTGTGTGATTTTGGATTAATCCAATTAAGTCAAAGTAAATAATTAATGTTATCCAATAACACTTAATTATTTTAGTTGATAATTATAATATCAAATTTGATTTATTATCAAAAATTATCGGCTACCCAAGTGCTCAACGAGTACACTTCATATTGTGGGACTCTCTAAGTTCAGACATGTTCGTCATATAAGCCTAACTTATATGTACGCAATTCGGCCACCTCCGAATTTGCGAAGAACACGAATGACATTTCTAAACTCTACAAGTCGAGGTCATCACATATGTTTAACAATCCCTCATTCGTAGGCTATCCGAGTTATGCTTTGAAAATATAGATTACACCGTCAAGTTTTCGAGGTGCACATCTCATGTCGACATGTCCACGATTCTTTACAACTAATCAGAACATCATTTCTGATATATAACTTAATCTCATTAATTTATTTATACCAGTATCTGGACTGAATATATATGTATCCATGTGATGAACACTAAAAAGTGTACTTTTATTAAAAAGAAAAATCAATCATTTTACACTTGTAGTTTCATTTATCCACTTAATTTAGAAAAATAATTAAATTTATATTTTATATATTTTTATCATGAATTTTATATTTTATGTAGGTGAAATAATACTTTGGATGCATATATAGAAAAATAGACTTGACATTTGGATTTTGTAGGCCAGAAATTTAATAGAGCATTCTACAGTGTACAACTTCAGAAATTCTAGCCCTATGCAATGTTTGTATTTGGCCATAACTTCTTACTCTGATATCGGATTGAAGTGATTCAAGTTCCAGATGAAATAAGATTCAAAGATTTACAACTTTGATGTTCACAAGAGTTTCTAATTCTGAAATTTTCAAGATCGAAATTGATGAAAAAGTCAAAGTATATTATATATAAAACTCATTGTCAAATCAAAATAAAAAAATAATAATATTCGGTGGATTGCAACATCCTCCACCAAAAATTGCAATTGCATCTCTAAGCATCCTCTATAAATAAAAGGATACTAGCTCATTTACTTCATACTTTCTTCTGAATCTCTTGTAGAATTTTGGAGAGAGTGTCTTCTATATTTTATTTAAAAGTTTTTTTTTTAAATTTCTTTTTCTTTTAGTAATAAAATTCCATGTGTTTTTATTCAAATTATGAGTAGCTAATTTCTTTTTTTCTGGGGAAAATGGTGAAGCTTTTAACATGAAATTTTAGATTAATCTCACTTATATTATAATATATAAATTGTAATCTAATGATTAATATTTAATTTAATTCTGGATGAATTATTGACAAACTTTGTTACCGCCTATATGACATGTTTTATTTATATGGCATAATTAAGTACCTAACTAGATTTGTTATAGACAAAGTTATCACCGTCTTTTTGGCAGATTTTATTTGTTTTGACATAATTAATTCCTGAAATATATTAATTGGGTAATAATGACAATTTGTATATTATAAAAAGTGAGATTTCTAAATTTGAAATATTAAAAGTGGATCCCCTAGGCCTAATATTTTATTTTATTATTGCAGTTTAATTTAAAATTTCCAATCACTCAAATAATTCAATCTTAATTTCTTTTCACTCAAGTTATTCTTTTATCCTATTAAATTTATTCCCTATGGATCGACCCCGGACTTACCGAGTTATTTTATTATTTCGACACTTTTATACTTGGGAGTAAAGAACCACTTTTCAAGCGTGTCAAATTTTTGGCACCGTTGTCGGAGAATAAAGTTAGTAGATAGAATAATCCTTGTATATTTTTTCTTTCGTTTTATTTTTATTTTTATTTTATTTTTATACTTTTATATTATTTTTTTGCATCTCATCTTCTTTCATATTTGCATCTGTATAGATGTAAAATGTCATGATTGATACTTAATGAATCTCGAACCCAGAAATCTCACATACAGACAGACTTTGTTCTTAATTTTTCAAGGTTACATGAGATAGAAAAATAAATTAAAATGGAGCTTGTATTTTTCCAAAGAATTTCTTGAACCAACCTCTCTAAAGATTCTTCCATAATTTTTTGTGAGAACCTAATTCGAGAAATTGAGACAGCTGAATGATAAATTCAATTGAGATCCGAATTGACAAGAATCAGATGACGTTTTTAGATCTAAATCGCTATATTTGTATTTTCTTTATTTTTTTTCTTTTTGTCAATTTTAATTTAATTTTAATATTTTCCACTTTTTTTTTGTAAGTATTGCATTTGTATATTTAAATTTTAGCATATAGTTTGCATTTAAGTTGCATGAGACATTGGTCTCGATCATCTAGCGGCAGATTAAATAGAGAGTCTCTATCACTTTTATCGTCAGTCAAAATGGCCGAGAACCAAAATGAAAATCCATATGCCCGAGTTAAAAATCTAATTGATCAGGAAAAAACGAGTCTCAGCATGGCGATCTTAATCATCATATGACACCCAGAAAATTCATGAATCCCACAAGGATAGGATCACCATCTTGTATTGTTTTTCCCTCAAATGCCGCACGTTTCAATTTTAAACTAGGTATCATCCAATTTTTACCCGCATTCCACTGTCTAGAATTAGAAATTCTTATCAGCACTTAAAGAAATTTGACGAGGTATGTAACAATTGCACATACCAAAATTGCAGCATGAATATAATTCGATTAAAGTTTTTTCCCTTTTTACTTAAAAGATAAAGTTAAAATTTGGCTGCCGAACCTTAGGTCAGGATCCATTTGAACATAAGATGATTTGCAAGAATAATTTCTAAAAAAATTATTTCCCCATCATAGGAAAAACTCCTTTAAGAGGAGAATCAGAATCTTCACACAAAAGTTAGGGGAAACACTTTGCCAATATTGGGAGAGGTTTAAAGAGATGTTAAATGTTTGTCCACAACACAGGTTTGAAACATGGAAGCTGATTGCTTACTTCTACAAGGTTTAACACCCCAAGATAGACAAGTAGTAGAGATGATGCGTAATGGTGAATTTAAGGACAAAAATCTAGAAGCTGTACTAGATTACCTAGAACACATAGTAGAGATTTGAATGCAAGATCATAAATGGAAACTTATACATATATACATGGACTAAAGTAAATACAAAGTGTCAACAGTATCACTCATGTCAATAATACAACAAAATGACTCCACAGAAGACTACATTATAAATGAATATAGCTCTGGAATGATGGACCCGATGACTAGTGACTGCAGTGTAACACTCGACCTCGAACTAGGTCTCCAAAATGGCACATGGCTCACTAAAAAGAAGTGTCATGCAAAAGAACTGGGAAGTGGTGGGGTGAGTCCAGAGGATCTCAGTGTGTGGAGTTACAAAAATTAAAAAACAGATCAGAACATCATAAGAAACCATTTATACTTAAAGTCTTTATGAAAACTTTCTTGAAACTCATACTTTTCTTTTATCTGAATTTTTTTCTCTCAAAACTTTTTGAAAAAGATATTTCTGGTGCTGTAGAAAACTGGACGCATGGGGACGTTACGTATCGCCATCCCTCATACGCCTAACTGAAGCCAGAATTGCAAAACCATGACTTTGGGGGCGTTACGTATCGCTGTCCCCCAAAGCATGCCACTACTGTCTCTAAATCTGGTGGTCTAGGGGCGTTACGTATCGTCGTCCCTCTAGCCCTGAACTACGTGTGCACACGGTCTCTGTCTGTTAATTCCAACTATGTCAAGTTACATACTAGGGTGAGTTTTTCCCTAATGCCCCAAAAATATAAAAATACTGCTGATAACTTTTAAAACTTTCAAATCTAATGTGACATGTAACTGATAAATAAACAAGGCTAACGCCCTAAAAACTTTTAAAATAAGTCTGAAATAAATTTTAATCTGAGATAAGTAAATATAAAATCAACTTGCGAAAAGAAAACAAAACTTTACTCACAGATTTGAAGTCCAGGTAAGTTTCCTTCATGTCGCTGGGGGCGAGCGCGGCTTCTGTCGAGTATCTCAAAAAAATTCGGCGTTAGAATCAACAGTTATAAAATATGATCCATAATTAAATAAAATTCCTTAACCTAAACAGATTATCCCATTAGAACATTTTTATCCCTCAAATGAATTATAAAAATGACACCCTGACTTTTGGTTACGCATCACGTTTCCTTATAAAAAATTCTGGTTTCTGGTCGTCGCGACGCGCCATCTTATCTGTGCAGATCCTGCCTTGCCGAAATCGGTCCCCAAAATCCAATTCCAAACAATCCCAATCAACTACTACAACAGCAAACCACTATAACATCTAATTTATCATTATAATACACTTCTAACATCCAAACTCCATTAAAATCCCATCATTTTTACTAAACCCACAAAATTGAATGACATGACTAAATTTACCCAAACACTCATTTTTTCAACACAAACCATCCAAACTTCATTATTATCAAGTCCTTAGCTCACTACCATCATCCATCTACCAAAATGCAAATCATTTAAAAGTTGGGTTAAGAACCCTCACCTTGATTTAATCTTTTTCTTCTTTCACAATGCACCCAAAGACTTCTTTTCTCTATTTTCTTAGTTGAGCTAGAACAAATTTCTTTATTAGCTTCAAATTTTTGTTGAGGAAATGCAACTTTCTCTTTTCTCTCATCTACTTCTATCTCACATCCATAACAAAGAAAGAAGAAGAAATTGTTTCTTTTTCCTTTTTCTTTTTGTTTTATCTTTTATTTCCATTTCCTATTAAATCTCTAGAAAAGTGTAGAGATTCCTAATAGTTGGGCCTTGGGCTCATTTCTTCTTTTAATCTAACTATTGGGCTTATTCTTTCTTTCTTT
>SKCR01003906.1:0-36296 GCA_019454045.1 Zanthoxylum bungeanum | reverse complement strand
AGGCTAGGTGATAATTTGGTGTCTTCCTTCACTCACTACCTTTCTCTAAGGAAAACGCTGTGAAGGCACCTAGATAATCATTCACCCGTAGCTCATTGTGATAGACTAATTTGGAGGACTCGTTGTTTATTCCTGACCCCAAGCGATAATAGCCTAAGAGGCTTGGGTACTTAAGAGAGCCTCACTTCACCCTCCCTCTGGGGAATCTACAATGGGAAATCCATTTGATAGTAGTTAGTCACATACCATATCTCGTTGGCACGTATCGTAAGTATAAAAAAGGTGTGTTCACTTGGTCGTTTGAACCCTTGAATGGGGAGTCATAGTTGAGAACAGTCCTTCGTCAACGAGAGCTTTATTTACACTCCTAAAACCTACATGTGAACCGTAGTCGTATGACCATTAGAAATTATTTCTTTATGTTGTGTTGTTTGGGATCATCGTCATTTGGATTCAGTTGGACCTCTTGTCAGAGATATGAACTTGTAGGGGCCATTAAAACTGGGACAAGTTCATGTCCTTTGACAATTGAGCCGAAAGCTTCTAAAATGCCGATGGGCCATTTTGTGTTTAGGCCTCTTATTATTTGAAGTTGTTTAGCCATGTTATCGCGCAAAAGTATAAACTTGTTGGGCCTTTTCAACTGGGACAAACTTTGCACCGCGCAATAATGTGATTGAATACTTTAAAATGATAATAGGCCATTAGTATGAAATTTTTATAAGCTTACATTTCCTACATCGCACACAACTCATGTTCTCATGCATACACGTATCATGTTAACCCTTGTGTTTTAAAGCCATCATAGATACCCGTTGGTTAGGGAAGAAGGAAGACTTGTCAAAAGACCATCAGCCAACATGAGCGAGTCAGCCAACGAGAGAAAATTAATTCTAAATTAACTCGTTCGCCAGAATTAAAATCTAATTTCAATCCGCGTCGAAATCAAATTTCGGTAAATATATCGAATATATTATTTTAATCGATTAATTCCAAATTAATCATTCTCTCTCTTTAAATGATATTTTATCCCAGATAAAATATCTCTGCAATTAATCCCAGATTAATTTTTCTCTCTCATCTAATTAATCCAATTAATTAAAGTGCGAGTCAAACGTCATCGGTGAATCTTCGGAAAGCGACCCATGAGATCCCCGGATATGTTGGTAGTAAATACGATCGTCGGACTATCCGAACACGTAAGCACCTAGTATTACGTTTATACTGATTTACAGGACAATGTTTGCTTCTAGCAAAGCGCCATGCCTACCCAATTCTCCATAAACATGCTTACAGGAATAAGCTGGCTATATCAGGCGTAGTATACGTAGTATTGCGTATTTCGATCCAATAACGAATGATCAGATGCAAGACCTGGGGCTGGTACAGTGTCTGCCCCATACGAAGCATATATCAGATCACTAGCAACTAGTCTCTTTATTATCGGATAATCATTACCAAGTCATATTACTAGAGTGATACTTTTGTCTTGACATCACACCCAACACACTACGATTCTCAATATACACAGCAGAGGCGTACACCGAACCGGTTAAAGCCCTGGATGACCAAAACCAAAGCATATTGATTGTCGCAAGTATTAGCAGTGCAAGTCTCAGGTTAAGACCAAATACACCTACCCTGATTTCGGACTCCCATAGACACATAGTCATAATACCAATGGAATTCTGAGGGGGTCTATCCAGAGCGAAGCTGTTTCCCGTACCATCGGTAAAAACACAACCTCCTATTACACTTGCATGAGTATCCTATACCCAAATATATGAGAACTATTCGTATGTCGTTATCCCTTACAACGCGCGCACAAGTGTAATACTAGTCTTTACGCATTACGATGTCAATCTCCTTAAACTCTGACTCTGACTAGGGATATTTAATGATTTATCCTTCATGGACTGACACTGTCTCATATCATTCTCAATCCAGGAACAAATCATAAAGACCTCCTATCATTTATACATCGTGGTGATCAAATCACAAATGAAAGAGAGCAATCTTCTTTGTCACATAGTTAATTTGTACAACAACACCATGATCTGTACAAACAGTGACGCCATGGGTCATAATTGTCCAACAATCTCCCACTTGGCCTATAGCCAGTCACTCTAGTGTCTAAAATCCGAACTATGTACAGTTCACTCAAATTGCTGAGAAAATGCTTTCATCAGCAGATTTGCATGATTATCATCTGATGCGATTTATTCGATCATCACATCGCCACGATGTATGATTCAAATGAATCAGATGAATAGTCGAAGTATGTATCTGGATCGTTGATGAGACCATTAATTCTTTAGCATGCGCTGCAGCCTAGCTCAGCTGCTAACAGAACTATATCTAATCTAATTGGTTTTATTATCGACCCAAATGGCTTCTATTGCTGCCTCAGCTGCAGCAATAACTCGCATTTGTTGTTTATTCCGTAACAGTATCTTGCTTGGAAGATTTACAGCTCACTGTACCGTTATTCAAACTGTATAGTACCGTTTGTGACTTATAGTCGTTATTATCGGTTAGGAAACTTGCTACAATGATTCCAGTCACTTCAAGTTCTCCATCTCCATAGATTAAGACAGTATCCTTAGATCTCTAAGATACTAACAGATGTTCTTAACATCAATCCAGTGACTATCACTTGGATTGGTCTATTTGTGAATCCATATGCTCAAAGCGTATGAGACACCAGGTCACGTACATTTTTCAATGTACGATTTCTCTGAGAGTTTTCTCGAAAGCCAAGCTTTCACCGATTGTATTATGGGAATATCATTTCCAAGAAATGACATATTATCATTATTTATAGGACAATATCTGTCAGTGCGCTCCCACTAACCTCCTTATATACACAAGAATCATTTCGTTTTGAATTAAATCATAAACCATTATGATTACATCAAAACGAAAATTCCAAGAACCAAATGCTTGCTTCAATCCAAACATAGATCGAATAACCCGCAAACCTTGTTTGCTGGTTATGGGTACGACAAAATCGACAGGATGTTGTAAACATCCTCCAAAAGGTTTCCTTTTCTGGAAAGTGATTTTCTGTTCAGCTGTCATATTTCATAAATGAAACATACAGCATTAGCAAGCATTATCCAAATGGATTCATCATGGCAATAGTTAAAAGGTTTCGTCGTAATCAACACAATGTTGATAACAATACCTTTCCGTTAAAAGCCTAGCTTAATACGTTGGTATGTTTCCTTCCATGTATGTCTTCCTTGAAGACTAATATTGTACCAATAGGCACAATGTCTTGCGGTACATCAACTAGTGTCCAAACTAAGTTGATATACATGTAATCCATTTCGGATTAATGGCACTTTGCCATATTAGGGAGTCGATATCTTGTATCACTTCCTCATACGTAGTCAGTTGGTGTTCCTCAAAAGATAAACATCTTTATGAGGTGAGATCAGAAACCCATACCCCAGGTTGTTTTTCTGTCTCTCTCCGACTTACGCGGTTCTTGTGTATTTGAAGATTAATGTTATAGTTTCATCCTTGATGAACTATCTATGTTCCATTAATGAATCGGTGCCTGGAATAGTATTACTCTGATTTTCATCGAGTTTTATTATCCTCCCACTTACCACTGCATATAGGTATTCCTTTTAGGAAAACCGCATGGCGAGCAACAATTACATTGTTCTCTTGTGAGTTGTATAAGTACTATACTTATGTATTCCTAGGATAACCTACAATTCAGCACTTATTCGATTTGGGTTTTAGTTTGGTATCAGCCAAACATATGCCTTGCATACCAAAATCATCAGGATTGAGAAACCTGGTTTCTTTCCTGTAATATCTAATATGAAATCTGTCAAACAGATTTTTATGGAACCTTATTCAAAATAAATTATGCACTGTTTATGCGTATCTGTTGAAGGAAATGGTAGCTCAGAGCGACTCATGATTAACCTTATCATGTCCAACAAAACTCGGTTTATCCGTTCGGAACAACCGTCAAAATGACATGTTCCGGGAGGAGTCCTCATTTGAAAGAATACTATACTCTTTCAAGTTTATTAGAAACTTATTGCTTAAGTATTTTCCATTACGGTCTAACCGTGATGGTATAATACTTTAGCCGATCTGTTTGTCTATTTCGTGTCGAAACTTTAAAAGTTTCAGATTTGTGTTTCAAAAGAGACACATAACCATAACGCGATGCCATATCCGTAATGGTCACGAAATATTCATATCCACCCTAGCCTAGCTAGACATGGGCCCGCTTGCTTCACTATGAACTAAGGCTAACAGATCTATGGCATTTGCACTTTTACCAAGTAAAGGTGTCTTAGGCACATTGCCCAATAAACTAGATTCGTAGACTTTATTTGAATGAAATCAAAACAGTCCGAGTACCCACTCTTCAGAAGAGTGGATATACGAGTCTTGTTTGATTGTATCCCACACAACAATGCCACAATTAAGTTTCATCTGATAAAAACACTTTATCATCTTTATATAATAAAACACTTAGTGTTCTAGAATATAAGGGTACATCCGCAACGGATTATACACTGATATATAGATAATGTTCATAGTCAAACTAGCTACATTATAATAGTTTCCTAACTTAAGTACATACCCGAGGGTAGTTCCTAAAGTTAGGTATCTGCGGTTAAAACAACGACTTTCGTCCTGTTTCCGATTCGCAGATTAATCTCAACTGAAATCAGTATCATGCTCATAGTAGATTCTGAACACAAGTACATATTTATATACCACACTAAGTATTTAAAATCCAATTTTAATACTAGTAGTGAACATATTTTTGACAAACACATTTGAAGTTAGAGCCTAGCTCATCTTCAATTCCTTCATGTTTGCTTTGTCCAAACGGTAGTCACGCTTCCGCGATCCCGTTTGCCACAATTAAGCAGAAATTTTAGGATATGTCATTTATCTTCCCAGAAGATTATAATGATTTTGCCTTTGCCCTTTTTCCACATTCCAGAAGCCTTTGGCCAAGCCTCAGGTTTCTAGAATATCGAAGTAAGGTGCTCCTTGAGCTACTTGCCTTATTGCAAACTTTGACTTTGTCTCCTTGAGAATAGTCATTAACTCTCCAAGAGTTTACTATTGCAATTTAGTACTTCTAAGATCTAAGAATAGATCTTTGAAGATCCTTTAATTTCATTATCATACTTTAAGGATATAATCCTTAGTTTTGATTAAGAAATTAAGGAGCTTACTCGGCAAGCATAATGGATTAAGCATTAAAGTTATCATCACAGGAATCATCCAAAGATCATGCTCTACTATTTGCCTAAGTCTAGGCTTAGGCCTAATATGTTATTTTATCAAATAAAGTAACTTATTAGTTTTCAGGGCCATCCTGAAATTTATTCCCAATTTGAAAATTAAACCATTTAAATACATTTTCCTTAGGATTATGTTTTAAATGCCAATCATTCAATTTATCTTGATTCTAATGGTCCAACTATTTAATCAACGATTTTTGGTACTATTCATTATAATGATTATTATAATCCAATATATAATCAACTATAAATGATTTGTTTGAATACAGTCCAACTGTTAATTAAAACAACAATTTAAATATTAGTCCAACTAACATTTAATTTATTTGACGAATGATATTTGATTGAGCGTGTATGGCAAGTAATTAAACAAATATTGCAAATTCAATTCTTGCCTCCCACTATTTTTCAGCGAGCCTCTAACCCTCTGTCGAGTGCTCGGGAAACCGTGTTTCCTAGTGGGCTAGGATCCCGTTAAATGTCACACAATCTTGACTTTGGCCAATAAATTGTATGATAATTAACTAGGTAGATCTCTAAGATCAATTGGATCCCATCCAATTCCTAGGTCCAGTAGGGGGACATCCAAGTCCGAAACATATATCTTATATATGCCAATATATCAAATATATTGCCTAACCTTTTTCCTCTAAATCAACTAAGCCTTGTCTTGGGCACAACAAACTTAGTGATCCCAGTCAAGCGTGACCCATTGACCATGGAAAGCTTCGTAATCAATGTCGATGGACAAGAAGTGGTCTTGACTTTGGCCAACAAACCACAACTTGGACAAGACACCAATATGGAACAAAGCTCTCGTGATTCAAACACATCCTCGACGGACAAAGGCCTTGACTTTGGCCAACAAACCAATGCCAGTCTCGGATCTTGAGTAAGAATCACTCAATGGAAGGAAAAATGCTTAATATTTAGTGAGGGTTTTTCGCGTGCAAATTGGCAACCAATATATTATCTTTGTTAAGGTCTCATCATCATACACTATTAAACATGCATTCTAAACACATAATAAAGCGCGTATAAATAAATAATAATGATATGCGGATGGATACTTTACAAATCGATCCCAGATCAAATCTCTCAATTTCCTCTCTCCCGCTAGCACATGTATTACTTCTACCTGTTACACTACACTTCTAGGAAACAACCTCATTTACATTGAGGGGAATAGGTGAGAAGAGAAATACAAAGAGTATGGAGGTAATAGGCTGGACACGCAGGTCCAATTAATAAATTCCAAATTTATTACAACAATTTCTAAAATTGCCCCACCCATCTAATATCCATCCGATATACATTATTCATGCATCTCAACCTTGTATTCACACAAGCATGTTATCAATCAATCTAATAAAATTAATTAATCTGATAATTAGTGACCATCCAATGTTCAAACAACGATTTGATTTTGCTCGAGTCAAACTCGTTTTGCGAATAAGAAGTCAAAGTACGAATTCTCGAATTAAATTAAACTAAAAAATTAAATCCAATTCAATTTGAATTTAATACTAATTCCCTATTTAATTCCAAATTAAATATTACACTTTTTTAATAAACCTTTTACGACTTAACTTCCCAATTTAATCGTTACGGGTCTCAAAGCCCGATTAACGTCCAAAGTTAATTTAATTAAAGTCTAATGGGCTTTTAATTAATTTCTTAAGGCGTTGACTTTTGGTCAACTCGAGTCAAACCCAATAACCAAAGCCCAATCAAGGAATAACCCCATAAGCGTAGAAATCAATTTAGGCCCATTAGGCCCAATTAAACTTTAAAGGTCCATTAGTCGCATTTGGGCTCTATGGAAACGGTTTTGGGCCCAATTGGATCCAACCAATTTAGCCTAAACCTAACTTGGTACAACCAAGCCCAATTAGCCCATTTACAACATTTCAAGCCCAATTTCCAAAATAGGCCCAATTAATTAAATCACCAAAAATCCAATTTCATAATTTAATTAACCTAAAGTGCATTACATAATTAATTACCCAAATCAATATTTCCAAAACACAAATTTGTCTAATTAATCATGCTCATTAACATTAAATCATGTCCAACACAATTTATCAAAAATCAAACCCATTTACATGCATCAAAGTCTCGGCAATGGGGTTAATTTTATGTCCAATTCGAATTCAATCCAATTAAATCCAATTCAACATTAAATAAACATTTCCAAATTGATTCCAACTCATCCAATGAATCAAAATAAAAAAATCCAAGACATTTTGGGCACTTATCATTTTCGGCCAAGCCTAAAATTTGGGCAAATTTGTTCCAAATAATTTTTCATGAAATTGATCCAATCAATCTTCAATTCAACAACATTTAATCATACTAAATCATCCAATTTCATTAAATCATGGTCAAATAAAATTTACCCAATTTTAACCCTAAATCAAAGTTTCATGCTTTTAATCGCTCAGATACCATTGTTGGAGTTCTACGGTCCCGAGGATCGAATAACAAGCATAAAATAAACATGCGAATACATCACGGAGTTGCGGAATACTCACAATGATCAGTTGAGATGATGCGGTGTAGACAAAAATATTTTTCTGCCCTCCAACAGCTCACGGCAGTGGCTGATTCTGTCCTCCATGGATTCGGCCTTGGTGGTCCTTCATCAAGCTCCAAGCTTTGTTAAATGATCCCAAGCTCACGGATGGGTTTCCCTATCACCTTCGCAAGACTCCGATGTGTGCTAGCACCTTTGATTTTGCCACAAAATCATCAATTTCTTCTCCAAGGCTCACGGTTTTTACAAAACCAGTGAAGAGAGAATTTTGGCCTCTAAGGCCGAGAGAGAAGAAGAAGTTATGAGAGAAAGAGAGTTTGGTTGGTAAGGATTTGTGTATCTAATACCAAAAAATGATTTTCCAAAAAAATCAATTAATTTGATTTACCAAAAGTCAAGCCATTAAGGCTCCAACCACTCACATCACTTCTCATCAATCAATGAATAGTGACTGGCGTCAATCACTCAAAGTGAAAGACATCTATCACTTGATTGATGAATGATGTGATGCTAGATGCGACTAGCGATTTGACGCTTGATGTGACTTGCGTGCCGCACTCGAATTCGAAATGTGAATGCGCTCGCAAATAATCCCGGACTCGGGTTCGCTAATTCAAAATTAACTAATTTTCAGTTGCGACATAATTAAATGATTATGCCTAGCGAAATCACTATTCACGTCGCTAACGAATTAATTCTAAATTAACTCGTTTGCCCGAATTAAAATCTAATTTCAATTCCACGTCGAAATCCAATTTCGTATAATATATCGAATATATTATTTTAATCGATTAATTCCAAATTAATCGTTCTCTCGCTTTAAATGATATTTTATCCCAGATAAAATTTCTCCGCAATTAATCCCAGATTAATTTTTCTCTCTCATCTAATTAATCCCAGTTTAATTAAAGTGCGAGTCATACGTCATCGGTGAATCTTCGGGAAGTGACCCATGAGATCCCCGGATATGTTGGCAGTAAATACGGTCGTCGGACTATCCGAACACGTAAGTACCTAGTACTACGTTTAAACCGATTTACAAGACAAGGTTGGCTTTTAGCAAAGCACCATGCCTACCCAATTCTCCAGACACATCCTTACAGGAATAAGCGATCTATATCAAGCATAGTATACGTGGTATTGCGTATTTCGATCCAGTATCGGATGATCACATGTAAGGCCTGGGGCTGGTACAATGTCTGCCCCGTACGAAGCATATATCGGATCACTAGCAACTAGTCTCTTTATTATCGGATAATCATGACCAAGTCATATTATCCTGATGGTTGCAACCCTTTAGTGAACCAGTTTTGTATCCCTGCGCGATCATCATCTCCATATGACTGGAGTGATACTTCTGTCTTGACATCACACCTAACACACTACGATTCTCAATATACCCTGCAGAGGCGTACACAGAACTGATTAAAGCCCTGAATGACCAAAACCAAAGCATATTGATTGTCGCAAGTATTAGCGGTGCAAGTCTCAGGTTAAGACCAAATACACCTACCCTGCTTTCGGACTCCCATAGACACATAGTCAGACTACCAATGGAATTCTGAGGGGGTCTATCCAGAGCGAAGCTGTTTCCCGTACCATCAGTAAAACACAACCTCCAATTACACTTGCATGAGTATCCTATACCCAAATATATGATAACTATGCTGTTATGCCCTCACAACGCGCACAAGTGTAATACTAGTCTTTTACACATTATCGATGTCCAATCTTGATAATACTCTGACTAGGGATATTTAATGATTTATCCTTCGTGGACTGATATTGTCTCATATCATTCAAAATCCAGGAACAAATCATAAGGACCTCCTATCATTTATACATCATGGTGATCTAATCACAAATGATAAAAGAGCAATCTCTTTTGTCACATAGTTAATTTGTACAACAACACCATGATCTGTACAAATAGTGACGCTATGGGTCATAATTGTCCAACATACAAAGCACCAGCCAGCAGTGCATGCTCGACACTGTGACACATAGGCATGGACGTGAAGAACAAAGAAACATCCACCGATTGAACAAAACAGTAACATCGTGGCGTGAATAGCGCATGCAAACAAAAATAGAATGAACATGGAGCTAGAAACCATTCTGGACATGAGCAAACTACCTCTATAACCGATCCAAAAAAAGTCCCCAAAGAACCCCAAAACAGTCCCAAAAACTGCACCTCCAAACAGTCCAAAAACAGTAGTGAAACAGAGTAAAACAGTAGCCCAAAACAGCGAAACAACGAAGAAAAATGTTGAACCAGTGAACCGGAGGAGTTGCGGAGCATTAACCCTTCCGACAACTGCGTAGCGCACTTCCGAGAGACAACTTAAGAGGTTAGACCTGAGGGCACCCTTTTTATTTTTTCTCCTTTATTTTTTATTTATTTTCTTATTTTACTTCGCATGAGTATTGTGGATTGGTGCATGATATGACTTTCGGATGAATGGAATATGTGTTCTCTCTTGCGGTATATCGGATAGAAACCCATACGTAAATTCCGTAGCCGAATAAGATTGGACGGTAGTGCGGTCTGTACTTGGGAAACAACTCCACGTACCACTCGAGAGACACATATTTCGTTTCATCCAACCTTGTGTTTAAGTATGATTTTGTCGTTAGTATGTTATTTATTTTTAAGCATGATTTAATCGTTAGTATGTTATTTCTTTATGCATGATTTAGTTATTTGCTTTCGCATTAGGAATTTAATTTATGTTTATGTTTAGTTTGGTATTTATTTTGTTTTGTTTGATGATTCAATGTGCTCATGATATTGTTGTGTGTTATTGTGTGTTTGCCGTTATGATGACTTACCCTTAAAACATGCAAACTTAGATATATGATTTATTTTTATGAATGCGAACTAGATCTAGAATACTCTTGGGAATACATGTTGCGTAGACTTGGTTAAATTATTGCACAAATCCGTTTATTACAAGTGGCATAAGTAAGGGACCATTCCGAACCCAACGATTTGAGGTTTTCCCTTGCGAGGGGTGAGTGCGGCCTTAAATCATTTTCCCGGTTCACACCGGGTGACGACTCCATGTTATTTTTCCGGTTTAGTTCCCCCGCGGGCTACTCCGTACTCCCGACCAGGCCGCGAGCCTGGAATAGCGTCGTCAATTTCTGTGTCCTACAGTCTGGCGACTCCACTGGGGATAGAGAATTGGCCCCGAAATAATGTCTTGTAATGTTTGTGATTTATGGTTTAGTTAATCGTGTCTACCGTGGGTTGAAAGGGGTTTAATCAAAGGCATTATTAGAGCTATGTAATGGTTTGGTATCTTTCTTCATTCACTACCTTTCTATAAGGAAAAACTGTGAAGGCACCTAGATAATCATTACTCGAAGCTTACTGTGATGGACTAATTTGGAGGACTTGTTGTTTAATCCTGTCACCAAGGCGATAAGAGCCTAAGAGGCTTGGGTATTTAAGAGAGTTCGCTCCACCCTCCCTATGAGGAATCTACAATAGGAAATCCATTTGACAGTCAGTCATGCACCAAAACTCATTGGCACGTACCTTAAGGTATAAAAAAGGTGCGCTCACTTGGGCGCTCGAACCCTTGAGTGAGGAGTCCTAGTTTTGGGCAATCCTTTGTCAGCGTGAGCCTTTGTCTACACTCCCGTAAACCCACATGTGAACCATAGTAGTAGAACCAATAGAAAATTCCTCTTTACGTTTACATTTAGGACCATCGTCATTTGGATTCAGTTGGACTTCTTGTTAGGAGATATGCACTTGTTGGGCCATTTAAACTGGGACGAGTCCATGCTTTATGACAATTGGGCCAAAAGCCTCTAAAAATACCGATTGGCCACTTTATGTTTAGGCCCCGTATCATTTAAAGTTATTTAGCCATGTTATCGCAAAAATGTAAACATGTTGGGCCTTTTCAACTGGGACAAGTTTGCACCTCGCAATAGTATGATTGAATGCTCTAAAATGGAAATGGGCCGACTTATACATTCCATGCATCGCACGTATTTTATGCATCTCATGCATACACACATCATGTTAACCCTTGTGTCTTAAAAGCCATCATAGATATATGTTGGGTTAAAGAAAAAAAAGATTTGTCAAGATGAGTTTAACAAACATGGATGTCAGGAAAATGAAGCCGAGGAACAGAAAATTTTACGGCAAGGATAGAAAGACCATGGTGGGCAAAAAAAAAAAATTTTGTTTGTTTTTAGTCCTTAATAGTAGAGGACTGAACAATCACCAGAAAAGAACCAGCAGGAGGAAACTGTAACTAGACCCAGGGGCGACCAAAGATAGTTATAGGCGAAGGACACCGAGAGAACTGGCAGGAGACCTAACCCAACGAAATAAGAAATTCATTCATGCATGCATGCATACACATAACGCACTTGCATCCTTTTGTGTTGTATTTACATGTTTTAACAAATAAAAAAGAGAAAACGGAAAATGCAAGCCGAGGGAACAAGACCATCAACACGAATCGGGAACAAGACCCACGGGAACAAGACCCACAATCGGGAACAAGACCCACGATCCAATTTGGGAACAAGACCCACCATCGGGAACAAGACTCGCGATTTAATTTGGGAACAAGAACCACGGGAACAAGACCCACAATTCAGGGAACAAGACCCTTAACACAAATCGGGAACAAGACTCACAATTCAGGGAACAAGACCCACAATTCAGGGAACAAGACCCTCAACTAAAATCGGGAACAAGACCCACAACACAATCGGGAACAAGACCCAAAATTCAGGGAATAAGACCCTCAACACAAATCAGGAACAAGACCCACAATTCAGGGAACAAGACCCTCAACACGAATCGGGAACAAGACCCACAACTCAACTTGGGAACAAGACCCGCAACACAACTCAAATCGGGAACAAGACCCAAAACTCAACTTAAATCGGGAATAAGACTCTTATATTAACTCAGTAACGGTTCGGGAATGGACCACCTCAAAGTAACGGTTCGGGAATGAACCTTGGGGTCGCAGCACCTCACGACCATATCAATTCTGTTCGAAGCAACAGGTGAGTCAAACGGCAGCTGGCAAGCCAGGTAAGTAAAAATGCATTGCATAAACATTGATAGGATTGTCATTGTCACACACTACACAAGTCCTATCAAAGTGGGGGCGACTGTAGGCACTGCATTTTTCCATATAAGTCCCGATGATGACTCTCATACGGAGACACTACCTCATAAGTTATGGAAGCCGCGGGAAACGGATGTCAGAAGGGAAAAGTCAGAAATTGATACTTTGTTGGATTTAATTCGCTTGTTTAGCTTCGGGTTTGTTTGTTGGACCTCTGTTTTAAAATACCTCTTTAGCCCAAACCCCCGCAAGTCACACACCAAACACCACCAAGCTACACACCAAGCCCACCAAAATAAGCCAAGCCCATGCCCAAGAGACCAAAGTCACGCCCAAAGCTTCCCAAAATAACCAAATCACACATTAAACACATGCTAAAATCAAGACAAATCATATTCCCTAATTAAAAGAGAAGAAATCAAATCAAATCAAATCATATTCCTAATTAAAAGAGATCAAATCTAATCAAACCAAATAACATCCCTAATTAAAGATATTTTGCCTTAAGGCACACTAATTAAAAGATATCCCCATAATTAAAAAATCATTTCCCTATTCGTACAAGGATTGCCCCTCTTTTGCCTATAAAAAGAAGCCTTAACCCAACCTTGAAACCCCTGGCTCATTCTCACGAAAACAAACCCTAAACAAAAAATACTCATGGCAGCCTTCCTCTCTCACATTCGGATCTCTCCTTGACTGCATCTCTCTCTCTCAGCCACACAAAGCCTCCCTCACACAACTCACCCCCTTAAACCAGCCGAACCCTAAACTACTCACAGCCCTCACGTAGCCAACAGCTCATTCATCTTCACAAAATAATCACAAACCCACGAAGCAGCCATCATTCACGTCAAATAAACGCCCCTCACCAGCCCTCTCATTCTCCATGCAACCGACAACAAACAAACAAAAATCATAAACAACAGCAACCCCATACACGACTGCAAACAAATAATCCATTGATCACTCAATAACCCTAATAGCTACCGACAGATCAACCAAACCTCACGCCAGCTGTAGCACTAAAACCAAATCAGCGTGGACGTGAACACAAAGCCCCAGCCAGCAGTGTATGCTCGACACTGTGACACATAGGCATGGACGTGAAGAACAAAAAAACCTCCACCGATTGAACAAAATAGTGACATTGTGGAGTGAACAGCGCATGCAAACAAAAATAAAATGAACGTGGAGCTAGAAACCATTCTGGACGTGAGCAAACTACCTCTATAACCGATCCCAAAACAGTCCCCAAAGAACCCCAAAACAGTCCCATAAATAACCCCAAAACAATCCCAAAAATTGCACCTCCAAACAGTCCAAAAACAGTAGTGAAACAGAGTAAAACAGTCGCCCAAAACAGTGAAACAACGAAGGAAAATGTTGAACCAGTGAACCGGAAGAATTGGGGAGCATTAACCCTTCCGAAAACCGCGTAGCGTACTTCCGAGAGACAACTTACGAGGTTAGACCTGAGGGCACCCTTTTTATTTATTCTTTTTTTTTCTTATTTTACTTCGCATGAGTATTGTGGATTCGTGCATGATATGACTTTCGGATGAATGGAATATGTGTTCTCTCTTGCGGTATATCGGATGGAAACCCAGACGTAAATTCCATAGCTGAATCCGAATGGACGGTAGTGCGGTCTGTACTTGGGAAACAACTCCACGTACCACTCGAGAGACACATATTTTGTTTCATCCAACCTTGTGTTTAAGCATGATTTAGTCGTTAGTATGTTATTTATTTTTAAGCATGATTTAGTCGTTAGTATGTTATTTCTTTATGCATGATTTAGTTATTTGCTTTCGCATTTGGAATTTAATTTACGTTTATGTTTAAGTTGTTATTTATTTTTTTGTGTTTGATGATTCAATGTGCTCATGAGATTATTGTGTGTTATCGTGTGTTTTCCGTTATGATTACTTACCTTTAAAGCATGCAAACTTAGATATAGGATTTATTTTTTGAATGCGAACTAGATCTAGAATACTCTTGGGAATACATGTTGCGTAGACTTGGTTAAATTATTGCACAAATTAGTTCATTACAAGTGGCATAAGTAAGAGACCATTCCAAACCCAACGGTTTGAGGTCTTCCCTTGCGAGGGGTGAGTGCGGCCTTAAATCATTTTCCCGGTTCACATCGAGTGATGACTCCATGTTATTTCTCCGGTTTAGTTCCCCTGGGGCTACTCCGTACTCCCGACCAGGCCGCGAGCCTGGAACAGCGTCGTCAATTTATGTGTCCTACAATGTCCATCCTGACTTACTTGTGTTACGATATGTGGTATGGTTGGAAACAAAAGAAAAGTCTCTGAAGAAGAAAATATAAGCCACCTATAACCGATTAGCGTGAAGCTACCCATGAGCGAGTATTAGGACCACCATGAGGAGAAATGCTACCTTAAAAGGTAGGTGTGTAAAAAAAAAGACGAAAGAAAAAGAAAAACATATCATATTGAGTACGGAGAAGTAATTGCAGAGCATGATCAAGACATATAGGTTGGTTTGACCCATCGATCTCATCTATTGAAACAAAATCATCTAGTTGGCTTACCTATGGATCAAGCTGTAAAAGAACCTTGGCACACACACTTTGAGTCTGGTTCAGATCATTTATTCAAACAGTCGGATTTGAGTTGCATCGAGTACTTTGTAGGTTCTCTGGTTTTGACAATGGCATCCTATGAGGGCAATAATATGTATAACTATTAAGACTATTTCGTAAAAGGCAGTATAGTATATTGGTATTGGGACGTCACATCAATTGATCTACTTTGACCTAGTGCAAGTAGCGAAGAACATAAAGATAAACCAAGTCTGGGGGAGACCAGTCTGCCCCATTCTCATACAATAACGGTTCGGGAATGGACCACCTCACATCAGCAACACCTCATGAATGAGGATTAGAAAGCTGGGAATGGCACTCCGGGAATGGAGCACTGTTCGGAAATGAACCATTGCATCAGTAACACCTCAGGAATGAGGATTAGCAAGTCAGGAATGGCGCTCCGGGAATGGAGCACAGTTCGGGAATGAACCATCACATCACCGACACCTCAAGAATGAGGATTAGCAGGCCGGGAATGGCGCTCCTAATCACATCAACCAGCCCCTTGCACCGAGCAAACCTAAGGTAGCAAGCCTCTAACTACAAACCTTTCACCAACGACCCCTTATACACCACCCCCATACAGCCATTTTCATACAAAACCATGTATACATGAAGGACACATGTACCTGCAAACCCCTTCTCTTCCTGCGCAGCTCAGTCCTTCAGTCACGCAACAACCTCCTTTCAACACAAACAGCCTGCCTTTAGTTACCCCCATGCACACGTAACAAACTAACCTAACAACCATACTCACGCTACAAATTCAAAAGCCACCTTAACAACCCCTTATCACCGACCAAACATATCAACAATCTCTTGGCAAACCGTGAACCCTTTCACGTCAGACACAAGCATCACCGAGTACACAATCAGCCACTACCTCACGTACCCAAGCCAACTTCACATCAAAAAATATTTCCCTTGCATGCAAGCCATGCACACGTGCATATAGTCCCAAAACCCACGTGAAAACTCCCCTGAAACCGTGAACAAACTACCCCAAAACAGTGACAAAAACACACCTCAAATTTGTCCAAAAAAATCACCCCAAAAATCGTCCCGAAATCGCGAGTGAAACAGTGAAAACGGCGAGTTAAAACAGTTAGAAAAGAGAGAAAACAGCAAGCAGAAACTGCGAGTGAAAATAGCAAAAATAGTGAACCTGAGAAAACAGTGGAAACATCGAATAGTGAAAACAGCGGAACGATATCCATTCCGGCACCGTGAAACGCACTCCCGGAAAGCGACTAAAAAGGTAAGACCTGAGGGCACCCTTTGTTATATTTTATTTTGTTGTTCCGGACACGGCATGCGCGGTTGACATGGAATACGTCCAATCGGGTATGCGAGGTCCTACATTGAAAACGGCCGAATCCCTTGGCCACATGTTTATTTTGCACGTATTAATTTAATGTATTTATGAGTTGTGTATTTACTGTTATGAGAACTTACTTTCGAATCATGCAAACTTAGATATAGGATTTATCTTTATGAATGTAAACTAGATTAGGTTATTCTTGGACATGTATGTTAAGTAGACTTGGTTAAAATTCCACAAATCCGTTCATTACAAGTGACATAAGTAAGGGACCATTCCGAACCCAACGGTTTGAGGTCTTCCCTTGCGAGGGGTGAGTGCGGCCTTAAATCGGTTCACACCGGGTGGCGACTCCATTATTCTCCGGTTTAGTCCCCACGTGGGCTACTCCGTACTCCCAACCGGGCCGCGAGCCCGGGACAGCATGTGTCGCCCAGTGTCTGTGTCCTACAGTCTGGCGACTCCACTGGGGATAGAGAATCGGCCCAGAAATAATGTCTTGTAATGTTTGTGATTTGTGCTTTAATTAACCATGTCTACAGTGGGTTGAGGGAATTTAATCAAAGGCATTCTTAAGGCTAGGTGATGATTTGGTGTCTTCCTTCACTCGCTACCTTTCTATAAGGAAAAGCTGTGAAGGCACCTAGATAATCATTCACCCGTAGCTCATTGTGATAGACTAATTTGGAGGACTCGTTGTTTATTCCTGACCCCAAGCGATAATAGCCTAAGAGGCTTGGGTACTTAAGAGAGCCTCACTTCACCCTCCCTCTGGGGAATCTACAATGGGAAATCCATTTGACAGTTAGTCACATACCATATCTCGTTGGCACGTATCGTAAGGTATAAAAAAGTTGTGTTCACTTGGTCGTTTGAACCCTTGAATGGGGAGTCATAGTTGAGAACAGTCCTTCGTCAACGAGAGCTTTTATTTACACTCCTAAAACCTACATGTGAACCGTAGTCGTATGACCATTAGAAATTATTTCTTTATGTTTGTGTTTGGGATCATCGTCATTTGGATTCAGTTGGACCTCTTGTCAAGAGATATGAACTTGTTGGGCCATTTAAACTGGGACAAGTTCATGTCCTTTGACAATTGAGCCGAAAGCTTCTAAAATGCCGATGGGCCATTTTGTGTTTAGGCCTCTTATTATTTGAAGTTGTTTAGCCATGTTATCGCAAAAGTATAAACTTGTTGGGCCTTTTCAACTGGGACAAGTTTGCACCGCGCAATAATGTGATTGAATACTTTAAAATGATAATAGGCCAATTAGTATGAAATTTTTATGAGCTTACATATTCCATACATCGCACACAACTCATGTATCTCATGCATACACGTATCATGTTAACCCTTGTGTTTAAAAGCCATCATAGATACCCGTTGGGTTAGGGAAGAAGGAAGACTTGTCAAAAGACCATCAGCCAACATGAGCGAGTCAGCCAACGAGGGATCTCGCCTGGATCAATTGGAGACCAAAGTAACCGAAATTATTGAGATATTGCAAGTTTTGACCAATGTTGTGGTCAATTTGACTGTGCCCCATATAGCCAATGACAGAAGCTTGTGCAACAATAATGAAAGGACCATTGGAGAACCTTCAAGGACCAAGCCTACTCCCTCAGAGATTGCCCCTATCAGAAATAGACAAATCTCCAACTTGGGTAGACCTTTGTCAAAGGTGTTTGAAAAGTTGAAGATGCAAGGACTCCTGAAACCTTTGGAACCGATAACACTTCCCAACCCCGTACCGCGCTATCTTAAGCTGAACCTTTACTGTTATTTTCACCAGCAATATGCCATAACACCGACAACTGCACCCGCCTTAGGCATGAAATCCAAGACCTCATTGATGCCCATAAAATACCTAACCCCGAAAAAGTGCAACCCGACACACACAAGAATCCTCTACCAAACTACCACTCCATCCCACCACCCACCTACATGATCAATTCCAGCCTACCCGACGGCCGTGTCCTTCAAACCCGTAACCACCAAACTTCTCGCATGGGGATACGGGGCAACAATTGCAGAGGTGAAATAGAGCAAAGATGGGATTTCTGGGAAAACTTTTCAGACAGTTACAAGATAGAGGGTGCAGAAAAGGGAAGTGAATGGGAAGAAGAACTATTGTACTTGGAGAAATTGATGGTCGAAGGAAACAAGAAAGCAAAGGTGTTGGACAAAATGACCCATAGCGTCACTATTTGCACAGATCATTGTGTGTTGTAGCAAATTAACTATGTGATAAGGAAATTGCACTCTCATCATTTGTGATTAGATCACAGATATATAAATAAAGAAGAGAGGTCCATATGATTAGTTCCTGGATTGAGGTGATATGAGACAGTATCAGTCCACGAAGGATTAATCATTAAATATCCCTAGCCGGAGTATTATCGAGACAGGACATCGATAATGCGGAATAGGCTAGTATTGCACTTGTGCGCGTTGTGAGGGCACGACGGCATAGTTCTCATATATTTAAGTATTGGATACTTATGCAAGTGCGATAGGAGGTTGTGTTTCACCGATGGTACGGGAAACAGCTTCGCTCTGGATAGACCCCTCGGAATCCCATTGGTATTATGACTATGTGTCTATGGGAGGCCGAAATCAGGTAGGTGTGTATGGTCTTAACCTGAGACTTACATCGCTAATACTTACGATAATCGATAGACTTTGGTCTTGGTGGTACAGGGCTTTAACCGGTTCTGCGTACACAACTTCTGGGTTTATCAGAGAGTCGTAGTGTATTGGGTGTGATGTCAAGACGGAAGTATCACTTTAGTCATATTGGAGATGATGTCACGCAGGATACGGTATTAGTGCTCTTAAGTGCTGCGCGGCCATCAGGATATTATGACAAGGTCATGTATATCCGATTATAGAGACTAGTTACCAGACATCCGACATGTGCTTCGTACGGGGCAGACACAAATCCAGCCCCAGGCCTAGCACGTGACTATCCGATACTGGATCGATATACACAATACTACGGTATACTACGCTTGATACAGATCTATATATTCCTGTAAGAATATTTCTGTAGAATTAGGTAGGCATGGCGCTTTGCTAGAAGCCAACCTTGTCTTGTAAATCGGTATAAACGTAGTACGAGGTACTTACGTGTTCGGATAGTCCAACGACCGTATTTACTGCCAACATATCCGGAGATCTCATGGGTCGCTTCCTGAAGATTCACCGATGACGTATGATTTGCACTTTAATTAATCTGGGATTAATTGGAAGAGAGAGAAAATTAATCTGGGATTAATCACGGAGATATTTTATCTGGGATAAAATATTAATTAAAGAGAGAGAACGATTAATTTGGAATTAATCGATAAAAAATATATTTGATATATTATTAGAAATTGGATTTTGACGCGGAATTGAAATTAGATTTTAATTCGGGCGAATGAATTAATTTAGAATTAATTCGTTAGCGATGTGAATAGTGATTTCGCTAGGCGTAATCATTTAATTACGACGCGACGGAAAATTAATTAATTTGGAATTAGCGAACCCGAGCCCGGGATTATTTGCGAGCGCATTCGCATTTCGAATTCGAGTGCGGCACGCAAGTCAAATCGTGCGTCAAATCACTAGTCACATCAAGCGTCAAATCAAATGTCACTTTGAGTGATGTGACATGTTGTCACTTGATTTGAGTGATTGATGTGGTTGTTGAAAAGGCATTAATGGGCTTTTGCTTTTTGACTTTTTGTAAATGAAAAATGCTTTTATTTATTTGTTTTTTGTTTTTGGAAAATGAAATAAATATATAAAGCATTTATATGAAACCCTTTTTCCCTCATTTTTCTCTCTTCTCCCTCTCACGCTTCAAGCCGATTTCTTCTCCAAAAATTCTGGTTTGACCGAATCAGTGAGAAGCAAAGAAGAAGGAGTAGTGCTAGCACACACATGGGTTATTCATAGGTGATAGGGAAACGAATTTATGAGCTTGGAATCGTTTTGGAAGCTTGAAGCTTGGAGCTTCAATGGTGTTCATCAATGGCCGATCATGTATGAGACAATAACCAGTGAAACCGAGCAGCCCACTGCATGAGGAAGCCACTGCCGAGCTTGGAGGGAGGCAGAAAACGATCTTGTTCTTCGCATCTCAAACCGTTCAATGTGAGTTATGTTTCCGCCTTACTCCTTTGATGTGTTCATACGAATTTTATGCTTGATTTATGATCTTGGGACTTGATTGAAACTCAACAATGGTATCAGAGCTATTATCAAGCATGAAAAAAGTTAGGGTTTAAATTGGGCAAAATCGATTTTGACTTGTTTTGGTTAAATTGATGTTTAAGCATGCTTGGATGATGTTTAATTGAGATTGTGCATGATCAATTTCAAGAAATTTGGTTGGATCCAATTTTCCCCAAATTGTAGGTTGGACCGAAAATATGAACCCTAAATTGGCTTGGCATATTTTGTTTTTTGATCATTGGGTGACTTAAAACAATTGGTTAATGTTGTTTTGAAGTTCAATTGAATTGAATTTTGATTTGGAACAATTTTCCCTTTATAAAGTGGGTTGGCCGAATTCAATTGGACATGAAATTCATTGTGATTTTGTTGTTTGATTCATTGGATGAGTTGAGCTGATTTGGTAAATTATGATTGTGGATTCAATTGGATTGAAACCGAATCGAATTGAAAAACCCCTAATTGCCGAGACTTGAAAGCATGTAAATTGGGTTTGATTTTAATTGAATTGTGTTGGGCACTATTTGATAATTAAAGTGCATGATTCATTAGGCTAATTGATGTTTTTACGAATGTTAATTGGGTAATTGATTGTGTATTACACTTAGGTTAATTAATTGTGAAATTTGAAATTTTATAAGTTAATTAATTTGGGCTTGATTTTGGAAATTGGGCTTGTTAGGTTGTAATTGGGCTTTTGGGCTTTGTTGTAACAAAGTTGGGTTTAGGCAAAATTGGTTGGATCCAATTAGGCCCAAAACCGAATCCAAAAGGTCCAATTATGACTTAATGGACCTTAATTATTTAATTGGGCCTAATGGGCCAAAATTAATTTAAGACTTATGGGGTAACTCCCGGATTGGACTTTGGTTATCGGTTTGACCCGAGTTGACTAAAAGTCCACGCCTTAAGAAATTAATTAAAAGCCCATTGGACTTGAATTAAATAAACATTGGACGTTAATCGGGCTTTGAGACCCATTGCGATTAATTTGGAATTTAAGTCGTAAAGGTTCGTTAATAAAAGTGTAATATTTAATTTGGAATTAAATAGTGAATTAGAATTAAATGCGTATTAAATTGGATTTAATTATGTAGTTTAATTTAATTCAAGAATTCGTACTTTGAGTACTTATTCGCAAAACGAGTTTGACTCGAACAAAATCAAATCGTTGTTTGAACATTGGATGATCACTAATTATCAGATTAATTAATTTGATTAGATTGATTGATAACATGCTTGTATGATACATGGTTGTGATGTTTGAATAATGTATATCGGATGGATATTAGTCGGGTGGGGCGATTTTGGAAATTGTAATAAATTTGATTTATTAATTGGACCTGCGTGTCCAGCCTTATCACCTCATATTCTTTGTATTCTCTTCTCACCTATTCCCCTCAATGTAAATGAGGTTTCTTTAGAAGTGTAGTGTAACGGGTAGAAGAAATATTTGTGCTAGCGGGAGAGAGAAAGTGAGAGATTTGATCTAGGATCAATGTGTAAAATATACATCCGCATATCATTATTATTTTACATATGCGCTTTATTATGTGTTTAGAATGCATGTTTAAGGGTGTATGATGATGAGACCTTAACAAAGATAATTAAAATTGGTAGCCAATTTGCACGCGAAAAACCCTCGTTAAATATCAAGCGTTTATTTTCCTTCCATTGAGTGATTCTTACTCAAGATCTGAGATTGGCAGGGGTTGTTGGCCAAAGTCAAGCCCTTGTCCGTCGAAGATGTGTTTTAATCACGAGGCTTTGTTCCTTATCAGTGTCGTGTCCAAGTTGTGGTTTGTTGGCCAAAGTCAAGACCACTTCTTGTCCATTGACATTGATTATGAAGCTTCCATGTCAATGGGTCCGCGCTTGACTAGGATCACTAGGTTTGTTGTGCCAAAGCCAAGGCCTAGTTGATTCAGAGGAAAAAAGGTTAGGGTATACATTCGATGTATAGGCATATATAAGATATATGTTTGGGACTTGGATGTCCACCTACTGGATTTAGGAGTTGGATGAGATCCAATTGATCTTAGCGATCTACCTAGTTAATTATCATACAATTTGTTGGCCAAAGTCAAGATTGTGTGATATTTAACGGATCCTAGCCCACTAGGAAACACGGTTTCCCGAGTACTCGACAGAGGGTTAGAGGCTCGACGAAAAAAGTGGGAGGCAAGAATTGAATTTGCAATATTCGTTCAATTACTCGCCATACGCGCTCATTCAATTATTTCGTCGTAATATTAAATGTTAGTTGGACTAATATTTAAATTGTTGTTTTAATAAACAGTTGGACTGTATTAACTTGATTATATATAATTGGATTATATTAATCAATATATTTGAATTAATTAATTTCAGTTTACAATTGATTTTATAATTGGATTATAGTAATCAATGTATTTGAGTTTAATTAATTTGGATATATTCTATTATATAGTTGGACTATTATAATCATTATAATATATATAGTACCACTAATCGTTAATAAATAGTTGGACTATTGTAATCAAGATAAAATTGAAAAGTTGGATATTTAAAAATAATCTGGGATTAAAATATTTTAAATAATTTAATTTTCAAATTGGGAATAAATAATAGGTTACTTTATTTGATAAAATAACTTATTATACCTTAAGCCCAAAATTAAGCAAAATAAGTAGAGCATAAATCTTTTTGGAAGATTTATGTGATGATGACTTTAATGCTTAATTTAATATATTGTCATAAATCTAATTTTAGATTTAAGAAGTATTAAAATTGCAATTTATAATTCTTGGAGAATTAATTGACTATTCTAGAGGAGATAAAGTCAAAGTTTGCAATTGGGCATGTAGCACGAGGTGCACATCGTTTCGATATTCTCAAAACCCAAGGCTTGGCCTAAGGTTCCTAAAATATTGAAAAGGATAATTGACATATACCAAGTGACTACCATTTGAATATGGCAGACACGAAGGAATTAAAGAAAGGGCAAGGCTCTGACTTTAAAAATGTTTGTCAAAGTTATGTTCACTACTAGTATTGAAATTGGATTTTAAATACTTAGTGTGGTACATAAAATATATGTATTGATGTTCAGAATCCGCTATGAGCTGGATACTGACTTCAAGCCGAGATTTCTCTGCGAAACGGAAATGGGACGAAAGTCGCTGTTTCGACCGTAGATACCTAAGTTTAGGAACTACCCTTTGGGTATATACTTAAATTAGGGACTGTTATAATGTAACTAGTTTGACTAGAGACATTATCTCTATATCAGTGTTTAATCCGTTGCGGATAAAACCTTTATATTATAGAACACTAAGTGTTTTATTATATAAAGATGATATTGAGATAAATACATTAGATGTAAATAACAGAATTTATATTTTGAATATAAATAAAATCTCAAACATATAAAATGACAAATAAATAGTTCAATTGATTTGATCAATAGAGACTTATTTGTGGCATTGTTGTCTAGGACACAATTTAACGAGACTCGTATATCCACACTTTTGAAGAGTGGGTACTAGGACTGATTTGACTATTCAAATAAGGTCTGCGAATCTAGTTTATTAGGTAAAGTACCTAAAATACTATTTACTTGGTAATAGTAAAAGGGCCACCGATCTGTTAGCCCTATTCATGGTGAAGTAAGTGGGCCCATGTCTAGCTAGGCTAGATGTAGATATGAATATTTCGTGACCTTAACGGATGTGGCATCACGTTATGGTTATGTGTTTCTTTTGAAGAACACAAATCAGAAACTTTAGAGTTTCGACATGAAATAGACAAACAGATCGGCTATAGTATATACCGTCACGGTAAGACCGTAATGGAAAATACTTAAGCAATAAGTTTCTTATATACTTGAAAGAGTATAGTATTCTTTCAAATGAGGACTCCTCCCGGAACACGTCAAAGTGACGGTGTGTCCGAACGGATTAACCGAATCATGTTAGACATGATAAGGCTAATCATGAGTCGCTCTGAGCTACTACATTTCCTTCAACGGATAAGTTTTAACAGTGCAATAACTTATTTAGAATAAGGTTCCATATAAATATGTTTGACAGATGTCATATAGGATATGAACAGGGAAGAAACGAGGTTTCTCATTCCTGATAATTTGGGTATGCCAGGCATAACGTTTGGATGATACCAAACTAAGGACCCAAATTGGATAAGTGCCAATATAGGTTATCCTAAGGGAAACCATAAGTATAGTACTTATAAATCTCACATGAGAACAATGTGATTGTTGCTCACCATGCGGTTTTTCCTGAGAGGAATACCGATATGCAATGGTCAGTGGGAGGATAGTGATACTCGATGAAAATCGGAGTAATACTGTTCAAGGCACAAGTCCGTAATGGAACACAAATAGTTCATCAATGATGAATCTGTACCATTAATCTTCGAATACACAAGAACTGAGTAGATCGGATAGAGTCAGAAAACGACCTAGGGTATGGGTTTCTGATCTAACCTCATAAAGATGTCAATCTTATGAAGGTATACCACCGACTACGTTTTAGGAAGTGATACAAGGTATCGACTCCCTAATTATGGCAAAGTGCCATATAATCCGAAATGGATTCCATGTATAACAACTATTGAATACTAGTTGTTGTACCACAAGGCATTGTGCCTATGGTACATTAAACGTCTTCAAGGAAGACATACATGGAAGGCAACATACCAACGTACAAAGCTGGGCTTTTGACGGAAAGGTATCGTTATCAACATTGTGTTAATAATGGTTCAACCTTTTACCTGTTGCCATGGTAAATCCATTTTGAAGATGCTTGTTGATAACTGCATATTTCATTTATGAAATGTGTCAGTTGCAGATCAAAATCGCTTTCCTAAAAGGAAACCTTTTGGAGGATGCTTACAACATCCTGACGATTTTGTATAACCGACAAACAAGGTTTGCGGGTTATTCGATCCATGTTTGGATTGAAACAAGCATAAAGTTCTTGGAACTGACGTTTTGAAATAATCATAATGGTTTATGATTTGACTCAAAACGAAATAATTCTTGTGTATATAAGGAGGTTAGTGGAAGGGCACTGACAATAAATTCCCATAAAGCAATTGGTGAAAGCTTGGCTTTCATAGATATTCTTTCATAGAAATTCTCCGTAGAATTCTGGGGAGTAACAACCTTTATTCAAGGAATAAAGATCTACAGGGATAGATTTGGAGTTGTTAACACTCTCTGGAAATTGTACATTTAAAATGTACTTGTATTGGTGTCTCATACGCTTCGAGCATATGGAGTCACAATCGGGTCAATCCAAGTGATAGTCACTGGATTGAAGTTAAGGACATCTATTAGTATCTTAGAGAACAAAAGATGCTGTCTTAATTATGGAGTAGGAGAACTTGAAGTGACTAGGATCACTGCTGCAAGTTTCCAACCAGTAAATACTGCGGTACTATAAAGTTTGAATAACGGGACAGTAAGCTGGAAATATTCCGAGCAAGATAATTGTTGCCGAATAAACAACAAATGCGGATTATTGCTGCAGCTGAGGCAGCAATAGAAGCCATTTGGATCGAAATAAATCTAATTAGATTAGATATAGTTCTGTTAGCAGCTGAGCTAGGCGTCAGCACATGCTAAGGGAATTAAAGGTCTCATCGACGATCCAGATATATACTTCTATATCATCTGATTCGTTCGGATCATACATCGTGGCGATGTGATGATCGTGTAAATCGCGTCAGACGATAATTAAACAAATCCGCTGACGAAAACCTTTCCTCAGCAATTTCAGCGAACCGTACATAGTTCGGGTGTGGAACACTCGAGTGACTAGCTATGTGCCAAGTGGGAGATTGTTGGACAAAATGACCCATAGCGTCACTATTTGCACAGATCATTGTGTTGTTGTAGCAAATTAACTATGTGACAAGGAAATTGCACTCTCATCATTTGTGATTAGATCACCATAGATATATAAATGAAGAGGGGTCCATATGATTAGTTCCTGGATTGAGATGATATGAGACAGTATCAGTCCACGAAGGATTAATCATTAAATATCCCTAGCCGGAGTATTATCGAGACAGGACATCGATAATGCGGAATAGGCTAGTATTGCACTTGTGCGCGTTGTGAGGGCACGACGACATAGTTCTTATATATTTAAGTATTGGATACTTATGCAAGTGCGATAGGAGGTTGTGTTTCACCGATGGTACGGGAAACAGCTTTGCTCTGGATAGACCCCTCGGAATCCCATTGGTATTATGACTATGTGTCTATGGGAGGCCGAAATCAGGGTGGGTGTGTATGGTCTTAACCTGAGACTTACATCGCTAATACTTACGATAATCGATAGACTTTGGTCTTGGTGGTACAGGGCTTTAAACCGGTTCTGCGTACACCACTTCTGGGTTTATCAGAGAGTCGTAGTGTATTGGGTGTGATGTCAAGACGGAAGTATCACTTCAGTCATATTGGAGATGATGTCACGCAGGATACGGTATTAGTGCTCTTAAGTGCTGCCCGGCCATCGGAATATTATGACAAGGTCATGTATATCCGATTATAGAGACTAGTTACCAGACATCCGACATGTGCTTTGTACGGGGCAGACACAAATCCAGCCCCAGGCCTAGCACGTGACTATCCGATACTGGATCGATATACACAATACTACGGTATACTACGCTTGATACAGATCTATATATTCCTGTAAGAATATTTCTGGAGAATTGGGTAGGCATGGCGCTTTTCTAAAAGCCAACCTTGTCTTGTAAATCGGTATAAACGTAGTACGAGGTACTTACGTGTTCGGATAGTCCGACGACCGTATTTACTGCCAACATATTCGGAGATCTCATGGGTCGCTTCCTGAAGATTCACCAATGACGTATGACTCGCACTTTAATTAATCTGGGATTAATTGGAGAGAGAGAAAATTAATCTGGGATTAATCATGGAGATATTTTATCTGGGATAAAATATTAATTAAAGAGAGAGAAATTAATTTGGAATTAATCGATAAATAATATATTTGATATATTATAGAAATTGGATTTTGACGCGGAATTGAAATTAGATTTTTAATTCGGGCGAACGAATTAATTTAGAATTAATTCGTTAGCGACGTGAATAGTGATTTCGCTAGGCGTAATCATTTAATTACGACGCGACGGAAAATTCATTAATTTGGAATTAGCGAACCCGAGCCCGAGATTATTTGCGAGCGCATTCGCATTTCGAATTCGAGTGCGGCACGCAAGTCAAATCGTGCGTCAAATCGCTAGTCACAGCAAGCGTCAAATCAAATGTCACTTTCAGTGATGTGACATGTTGTCACTTGATTTGAGTGATTGATGTGGTTGTTGAAAAGGCATTAATGGGCTTTTGCTTTTTGAATTTTTGTAAATGAAAAATGCTTTTATTTATTTGTTTTTTGTTTTTGGAAAATGAAATAAATATATAAAGCATTTTTTCTTTATTTTCTCTCTCTCTCAATCAGTTTCTATGAAACCCTTTTTCCCTCCTCTTTCTCTCTTCTCCCTCTCCCTCACGCTTCAAGCCGATTTCTTCTCCAAAAATTCTGGTTGAGCGAATCAGTGAGAAGCAAAGAAGAAGGAGTAGTGCTAGCACACACATGGGTTATTCATAGGTGATAGGGAAACGAATTTATGAGCTTGGAATCGTTTTGGAAGCTTGAAGCTTGGAGCTTCAATGGTGTTCATCAATGGCCGATCATGTATGAGACAATAACCAGTGAAACCGAGCAGCCCACTGCATGAGGAAGCCACTGTTGAGCTTGGAGGGAGGCAGAAAATGATCTTGTTCTTCTTCGCATCTCAAACCGTTCAATGTGAGTTATGTTTCCGCCTTACTCCTTTGATGTGTTCATACGATTTTATGCTTGATTTATGATCTTGGGACTTGATTGAAACTCAAAAAAGGAAGATGAAGCTGCAAATCATGGAGATGTTTGTTTCCCGGATCTTATTCAATTATGATCCAGCATTTATGAAGATATTGATCCTGTTTATTTTGTTCGAACCTTTCTCTTAATGATAATAAGAAAGTTCATTTCGCTTACTTGCCTAACCTGTAACATGAGTATATTTAAGAAAAGCATTCAACCCTGGTACTACCAGATTTATGAGAGAATGAGTTCACCGAGTCGATCGATGTAAGCAGATTGAAGCTGCACTTTGCCTGAAGGAAAGAAGGCTAAGCAGTCAACAAGGGAATTGGCGGAAGGCCTAACCCAACGGGATAGGAAACATATCCATGCATGCATACACGTAACGTACTTGCAATTCTTGTGTTTGTCCTATGTTTGTAGGTTTTAAACAGAAGGGAAGAACTAGCAAGAGGAAACACATGGTGCCAAAGAGCACAATGAGGGTCTCACCCATCAAGAACAGGGAGTATCTCCACACATGTATACGTATATATTACATGCACACGTCTTTATTCTGTTGTTTTGTATTCACAGGTTTTAAAGAAGAAAAAGGGAAAGCGGCAAAGATCAAAAGGTGGCACAAGCACTGAGGACGACATTGAAGCCACCTTGACAAATGGATTTCGGTCATGTCTGGCTGAAGACGATGAATTTAGCGCTAGCAGGGAGGCAACCCATGCACTTTGTTGCAATTTCTGTTTTCATGTTTTGTGTATACATGTTGTAGAATTTTTTATTTTGTGTGTTATTTTTGTAGGTAAAAGCATAATCAGAGCATTTTAAGATGGAAGGAATGGTGTTTGGGCAATCACAAAGATGAGAGCTAATTCATTAGTGGTGGCTGAGTAAAGAAAGAATTCTTGAGACGCATCCTAATGAATTTATACCAAGTGAGTGGCGTATTGAGTACACACAATCTGTTGCCTTAATTATTGTTTTCCTTTGTTGTTTTCTTTTATTTTCATAGACAGGGTCCAGACTTTTTGACCTTTCATGACTTCTTTTGGTATTTTCTTTTATTTTCGTAGACAGGATCCAAGACTTTTTGACATTTCACGACTTCTTTTGTTGTTTTCTTTTATTTTCGTAGACAGGATCCAAAGACTTTTTGACCTCTCACGACTTCTTTTGTGGATTAGCTAACAATCGTTCTGTGGAAGATATTAGTGTAATTATTACTCACCCCTTTTCAGGTTCTATAAATTCAGCTCAACATTTCTCTCCTCAACACATCCAGATATACATCCAAGTAAGAGAGAGAAAATGGAAGCAACTTCACAGCAGCAATTCAAGCGAATTTGTGTTTTCTGTGGATCCAACAGTGGCAATAAACCAGAATTCATGGAAGCTGCTAAGGAATTGGGGCGAGTCATGGCTGAGAAAAATATGCACTAAGTATATGGTGGTGGAAATCTATGAATGATGGGAACCGTTTCAAAAGCCGTTCAGGAAGGTGGCGGTCATGTTTTGGGAATCATCCCAAGACTTTTGGCAGATGAACAGTTAATCGGACCAACAAATGGAGACAAATGCATTGTGTCAGGTATGTCTGAACAAATTCATGAAATTATCAATACTGCGGATGCGTTTATTGCATTACCAGGTGGACTTGGTACGTTTGAAGAGATATTCACAGTGGCATCATGGGCGCACTTGAACGTTCATCGGAAGCCCATTGGACTACTTAATGTTGAGCATTTCTTCAATTTTCTGTTTGTGTTTCTCGCGAAGCCAAAAGACATGAGTTCGTCACCAAATCTGTCGAAGATATTTTCTTGACTGCGACAAAGGCCGAAGAGTTAATTGATCAAATCCTATCCTTTGAACCGAAGCTCGACCCCATCCTTCCAAATTGGACTGGACAGATAGTGATCGTGGCAAGAAGCGTAGATTGGACATGATCTTAATCGGTGATGTTTCCTGCTGACCAGGTATTACAGACATGAGACATATTTGAAAGTTTGTGCTCTAGTTTAATTGTTGAAAAAAAATATGAAAAATGAAAAAAAAATGAATGAAAAAAAAAGAGAATGAAAAAAAATGAGTGAGAAAAATCTTTGATAATTAGACATATGTCCGGTGATGACATTGTATGCTGAAATGAGAAACCTTAGAAACGATAAGTGTTGGACAATTATGACCCATATCGTCACTATTTGTACAGATCATGGTGTTGTTATACAAATTAACTATGTGACAAAGGAGATTGCACTCTTATCATTTGTGATTAGATCACCTAGATATATAAATGATGAGAGGTCCCTGGGATTTGTTCCTGGACAGAGAATGATATGAGACAGTATCAGTCCACGAAGGATAAATCATTAAATATCCCTAGTTAGAGTATTATCGAGATTGGACATCGATAAATACGTAAAAGACTAGTATTACACTTGCAAGTGTAGTAGGAGTTTGTGTTTCACGGCATAATTCTCATATATTTGGGTATAAGATACTCATGCAAGTGTAGTAGGAGGTTGTGTTTCACCGATGGTACGGGAAACAGCTTCGCTCTGGATAGACCCCCCGTAGAATCCCATTGGTAGTATGACTATGTGTCTATGGGAGTCTGCAATCAGGGTAGGTGTATTTGGTCTTAACCTGAGACTTGCACCGCTAATACATACGACAATCAATATACTTTAGTTGAGGTCGTCCAGGGCTTTAACTTGTTCTGTGTACGCCAATGCTGGGTATATTGAGAATCGTAGTGTGTTGGGTGTGATGTCAAGACGGAAGTGTCACTCTAGTCATATGGAGATGATGGTCACGTAGGATACGGAACTCATTTTCTTAAATGCTCGAGCTATCGAGATTTATGACTAGGTCATGTATATCCGATTACAGAGACTAGTTGCCAGACATCCGATATGTGCTTCGTACGGGGCAGACATAATTCCAGCCCCAGGCCTAGCACGTGAACATCCGATACTGGACAGAAATACGCAATACTACGGTATACTATGCTTGATATAGATAACATATTCCTATAAAGATATTTCTGGAGAATTGGGTAGGCATGGCGCTTTGCTAGAAGCCAACCTTGTCTTGTAAATCGGTATAAACGTAGTACGAGGTACTTACGTGTTCGGATAGTCCGACGACCGTATTTACTGCCAACATATCCGAGGATCTCATGGTCGCTTCCCAAATTCACACGATTAATCTGAGATTAATTAGAAGAGATAGAAAGTTAATCTGGGATTAATTACGGAGATATTTTATATGGGATAAAATATTAATTAAAGAGAGAGAATGATTAATTTGGAATTAATCGATAAAATAATATATTTGATATATTATTAGAAATTGGATTTCGACGCAGAATTAAAATTAGATTTTAATTCGGGTGAACGAATTATTTAGAATTAATTCGTTAGCGACGTGAATAGTGATTTCGCTAAGCGTAATCATTTAATTAAGACGCAACGGAAAATTTGTTAATTTGAAATTAGCGAACCCGAGCCCGGGATTATTTGCGAGCGCATTCGCATTTTGAATTCGAGTGCGGTACGCAAGTCAAATCAAGCGTCAAATCGCTAGTCACATCAAGCGTCAAATCAATGTCACTTTGAGTGATGTGACAAGTTGTCACTTGATTTGAGTGATTGATGTAGTAGTTGAAAAGAAACTTTTGCTTTTTTCTTTTTGACTTTAGCATTTAAGGAAAAGTAAAAATTTGGTAAATGGTTTTAATATTTTGGAAAATATAAAAGCCAAATACAATTTTTTTCTTTTCACTTTTTCTCTCTCTTTTATGATTTCCATGAAACCCCTATTTCCCTCTCTTTTCTCTCTTCTCCCTCTCACGCTTGGAGCCGAATTTATTCTCAAAATTTTCTGATTTGACCAAATAAAATGAGAAGCAAGGAAGATGAAGAAGTGCTAGCACACCTTGGGTTATACATAGGTGATAGGAAAACGAATTTATGAGCTTGGAATCCATTCTTGGAGCTTGAAGCTTGGAGCTTCAATGGAGGTCTTCAATGGCCGATTTTGGAGGAGCCAAAACAGAACAAAAACGTGCAGTCCAGCAGCTCAAGGAGCACAAAACCGAGCTTCAACAAGGAGGAAAATGGGTTTTGTTCTTCCTAGCATCAAACCATTCAATGTGAGTATGTATTCCGCCTTACTCCTTGAAGTATTCATGCGTTTTTTCTTGCTTGTTTGATGATCTTTGGACCTAATTAGAAACCAACAATGGTATATATGAGCTTTGATCAAGCATGAAAAAGTTAGGGTTTGAATTGGGTAAAATCAATTGAAGCATGATTTGGTTGAATTGATTGATTAAGTATGCTTGTATATTGATGAATTGAAGTTGTGTATGTTCAATTTCATGAAATTGGATTGGATCCATTTTCCCTAAATTTTTGGAGTATACCGAAAATGATGAACCCTAATTTCTTGGTAATTTTTGTTGTTTGATCATTGGATGACTTAAAACAAGTGGGTAATGTTGTTTTGAAGTTCAATTGGATTGAATTTTGATTTGGAACAATTTTTCCCTTTTAAAGTGGCTTGGCCGAATTCTTGAACATTTGAAATTCATTGTGTTTTTTGATTTTAATTCATTGGATGAGTTGAATTGATTTGGGAAATGATGATTGTGGATTCAATTGGATTGAAACCGAATCGGATTGGAAAAACCCCCTAATTGCCGAGAATAAAGTAGCATGTATTGGGTTTGATTTTGATGAAATTGTGTTGGAAACTATTTGTTATTAAAGTGCATGATTAATTAGGCTAATTGATGTTTTAGAAATATTAATTGAGTGGTTAATTGTGTATTATGTTGGACAAATGACCCATAGCGTCACTATTTGCACAGATCATTGTGTTGTTGTAGCAAATTAACTATGTGACAAGGAAATTGCACTCTCATCATTTGTGATTAGATCACCATAGATGTATAAATGAAGAGAGGTCCCTATGATTAGTTCCTGGATTGAGAATGATATGAGACAGTATCAGTCCCCGAAGGATTAATCATTAAATATCCCTAGCCGGAGTATTATCGAGACTGGACATCGATAATGCGGAATAGGCTAGTATTGCACTTGTGCGCGTTGTGAGGGCACAACGGCATAGTTCTCATATATATAAGTATTGGATACTTATGCAAGTGCGATAGGAGGTTGTGTTTCACCGATGGTACGGGAAACAGCTTCGCTCTGGATAGACCCCCCGGAATCCCATTGGTATTATGACTATGTGTCTATGGGAGGCCGAAATCAAGGTAGGTGTGTATAGTCTTAACCTGAGACTTACATCGCTAATACTTACGATATCGATAGACTTTGGTCTTGGTGGTACAGGGCTTTAACCGGTTCTGCGTACACCACTTCTGGGTTTATCAGAGAGTCGTAGTGTATTGGGTGTGATGTCAAGACGGAAGTATCACTTCAGTCATATTGGAGATGATGTCACGCAGGATACGGTACTAGTGCTCTTGAGTGTTGCGCAACCAATCGGGATATTGTGACCAGGTCATGAATATCCGATTATAGAGACTATGTTACCAGATATCCGATATGTGCTTCGGAGGGGTAGACACTTATCCAGCCCCAGCCCTAGCACGTGACTATCCGATACTGGGCCGATACACACAATACAATGGTATACTACGCTTGATACAGATCTTAATATTCTTATAAGAATATGTCCGGAGAATTGGGAAGACTTGGTGCTTTGCTAGGAGTCGACATTGTCTCGTAAATCGGTAGAACGTAGTACTTGGTACGTACGTGATTTGGATACTCCGACGACCGTATTTACTGCCAACATATCCGGGGATCTCATGGGTCGCTTCCCAAAGATTCACCGATGACGTATGACTCGCACTTTTAATTAATCTGGGATTAATTTGATGAGAGAGAAAATTAATCTGGGATTAATTGCGAGATATTTTATCTGGATAAAATATCATTTAAAGAGAGAGAACGATAATTTGGAATTAATCGATTAATTAATATATTCGATATATTAAAGGAATTTGATTTCGACGCGGAATTAAAATTAGATTTTAATTCGGGCGAGCGATTAATTTTGAATTAATTCGTTAGCGACGTGAATAGTGATTTAGCTAGGCGTAATCATTTAATTACGACGTAACGGAAAATTCGTTAATTTAGAATTAGCGAATCCGAGCCCGAGATTATTTGCGAGCGCATTCGTATTTCGAATTCGAGTGCGGCACGTCAAATCAAGCGTCAAATCACTTGTCACTTTGAGTGATGTGACTTGACAAGATTGACTTGATGTGATTGAGTGATGTGGTTGTTGAGGGAATTAATGGTTTTAATTGTTTGACTTTAAACCTAAAACCATTAAAGAAAAGGATTTAATGATTTTTAAAAAAAATCATTTTTTTGTGTAATAGATATACGATTCCTTTAACCAAAACCGTATGTCATTTCCCTCCTCTCTCTCCTCTTCTTCTTCCTCTCATCCTCACGCCATTTCTCTTTTCTTATGAGGCAGTGAACTGCCGAGTTTGATAAAAGAAAGTGGAGGAAGCAAGTGTGTTTTGTGGCAAAACAAGAGTGCTAGCACACTCCGGGATCAATGCGAAGGTGATAGGAAGTTTCCCCCATGAGCCGGGAACGTTTTGATGAAGCTTGGAGCTCGTTTTGATGTTCAAAATGGCACAAACAAGACCACCAAACTGCTGCAGTGGGCGCACATGAGCAGTGGGCAGTGAGCAGAATTTCAGTTCGTTTTTGTTGCTAAATCGTCTCTCAACCCCGCTCGATTAAGTATTCCACAACTTCGTCGTTTGTATTCACTTGTGTTTCATGCTTGTATTTTGATCTGGGACCTATAGAAACTCCTACAATGGCATCATCAGAGCTTGGGTTAAAAGCATGAAAATGTTAGGGCTAAAATTTTGGCAAACTTGAATTTGAGCATGATAAATTAAATTGGATGGATTTGTATGCTTAATTGTGTTTGAATTGAAGATTGATTGGGTCAATTTCAAGAAAATATGATTGGATCATTTTTCCCCCAAATAATCACCTTGGCCGAATTTGTTGATGATTAAATTGTCTTGGGATTTTTGATTTTTGACAATTGGATGTGTTGGAAATCATTCGGGATGTTGATTTGATGTCGATTGTAGAATCAATTGGATTGAATTCGAATCGGACGTAAAATCCCCAAATTGCCAAGAATGTTATTTAGCATGAAATTGGGTAAAATGAATTTGAGCATGCAATTATGAAATTGGTTGATTAAGTAT
>SKCR01003905.1:0-48732 GCA_019454045.1 Zanthoxylum bungeanum | reverse complement strand
CACAGAAAAAATGTCTTCACTGAGAATCAGATTGTATGACAATGGATGTGTTTCTGAACCTTTTATAAGAAAAGAAACTAATTAAAAGGATGGAAATGATAGCAAAACTAGAAAAAACAAGTCAATGCATCAAATGCACAAGTACAGCATCTTCACAATAAAAAAAACCTTCACAGTGTTAATACGTTCATTTTCATAACAAATTGAATCATAAAACTGAAAATGAATTGTACTAGTGTCAACATACATGGAAATTCAATTTATTAATTAGACCAAGTACAGCCTTGATAGATCACAGCAGTTCCAGATCAGCACTGTCTATGCCTGAGACTTTGAGTTGACAGATTATGTATCAACAATTCTCAGTGATAAGTTGATAACCTCTCTTTACATAACACTTCTAGAAACAGAGGATGACCAAAGCCTCAAATGAAGTCCAATAATGGGAAACTTTAACCAAGCTGGAGTTTAATATCGAGAAAAAAATACAAATCATATCAATGAAAGATCTCATTGATAATAATTAACATAAAATCTGCTTAGGAGATAAAAGTCTAATACATTTATCTAATTCAAAAACAGCAACAACTAATTCACAATTTTTTCCACAAAATAAGAAATCAAGAAAATAATCTAAAGAAATTAATTTTTCTCATATGTTTTACTACCTTAGGATGATTACAGAGCTTCTTAAGAGCTGTGATATAAGCCAAAATCTTGGATTTCTTGGTTTCTTCAAAAATAGCCTGTTTAACCTGTGTTCAAGAAAAACAACACAAAAGCTGCATGGATAAAGTGCCCATGTAAATTAACTTTTCTGATCAAGCATGGTAACTAAAATGGAATGAGACTAACATTTTTGGAATGTATAAAGTGGTTATATAGCTCTGACTGGAGAGGAGTCAACTTGCAGCAAACAACTTCAACTATCTACAAGTGAAAAAAAGAATTAGAACTGGCAGAACTAAAATTCAAGATTGCTTGAGATAAATGAAAAAGTGATTCGCACAATAGAATTTGTTGGAATTAGTTGAAAAGCTAATTAGTATTTATTATTAGATTATATTCAACCAAGCATTTAATATGGTGTTAGATTATATTCAACCAAGAGTTTAATAGTGTAGTTATGTATTTAATATGGTAGTTGTATAATGCCTATATAAAGGTCTCTCATTGTAGTTCTAAACTCAAGCAAATGTTTAATACACATTTTCTTCACAAATTCTCACATGGTATCAGAGCCAATCTTTCTCTGGATTCTAATATCTCTCTTTTAGAGTCGGCGTTCAAGCCGGCGCGTGGGGAACACACGCTGCTATATACGTGTGAGCCTCACGCGCTGCATCTTCTTCGGCAATCTTGACAATACCAATGACGACGAAATGCTCAGTTCTTATCGGTTATTTCTCCCTTATTCGCACCAAGTTCCGCATCTGATCTTTTTTCGGGGTTTTATTATGAGGTGATTTGGCAAGTTTTCTTTAGATATTTTGAGCTGTTCTGGAATAGTTTAAACTTTTCCCACTATGCATTTTCCAGCAATGTTAAACAGTCCAAACCTCCGCATTTGTTCTCGTTGTGCATTCTCCAATGAAGTTAAACATCCAAGTCACCATATATGTTCCTGCTGTGCATTCTTCATCAGTGCTTTAAACACCCTAGTCTCTCTATGGTTCTTGTGCTGATTTCATCTGTAACAAGCTTGGTGCATATAACATGTATGCTCCAGCTTGAGGGGGAGTATTGGAATTAGTTGGGAAACTATTGTTAGATTATATCCAACTAAGCATTTAATATGGTGTTAGATTATATTCAACCAAACATTTAATAGTGTAATTGTGTATTTAATATGGTAGTTGTATAATGTCTATATAAAGGTCTCTCATTATAGTTCTAAACTCAAGCAAATGTTTTCTTCACAAATTCTCACAGAATTAAAAAGTCAAATGAAAGTCCTACATATTTTGATCTAAACCAATAATTGCAGACGCGATAGAAATGATTAAGCCATTTTCTCAAACCTCTCTTACTCTTTACAAGTACTCAATCGTGGAATTCCCTTATGGTATGAATAGATCAGTATGGTTTAAAAAAAAGCCACAAAAGAAAAGACTGGTCTAACCTTTTTTTGGTTTGTTATATTAAGAAATCTTACACTGAAGAAAGCAAAGCATGCAAATATTAGGAGGAACAATGTTCGAAAACTCGGTATGCGGTGCGAGGCGACCACTTGTGTGGGGCGAGGCGGTCGAGGCATTAGCCTCAATCCAAATATAGGAATAAAAAAATAAATATATAAAATAAAAGCATAAGTTCATAATATTGTCAAAATCAAATCATTCACAACACAAAATCATCTATCAAAATTAAACTAAATAAAACATAACCAAATCAGTTCATGAAAAAAATGGTTATTTATCTCTAAGTAAGCTATCATTTGTGTCTAATGGCATGAAATGTGGATCTAAGGTTTCATCTCCTCCATCATCAACATTAAGTACAAATGAACAGTGGCTGGGCATGTCCACTACAGTAAAAAATTTCAGCATCAAGAATTAATTAAAAATTCGGCCAAAAGTGAAGCTGATGACACGAGTAGCACTAGCAACAAAAGTTAAAACATTAAGTACAAATGAACAGTGGCTGGGCATGTCATCATCTTCACTTTTTTACTTCAACAGTGGCTGGCAGTGGGCACATGCATCAAGTTTCAGAAAATAATAAATAAATAAACTATGAAATAAATAAACAATAAAATAAGAAGAAGCAGTGGCTGGGCACATGCATCAAGTTTCAGAAAAGAATAAATAAATAAACAATGATATAAATAAACCATAAAATAAGAAGAAACAGTGGTTGGGCACATGCATCAACATTCAGAAAAGAATAAATAAACACTGATATAAATCCAGAAACAGTCTTCATTCACGTTGACCAAATCCAGAGAAAAATTTAAAGATAGAAAAAGGAAGAAGAAAATGACAGAGAAGAAGCTGTGTTGACGATGAAGTACCTGGATAAGCGACGAAAACCTGATACGTTTTTGGTTTTCTTTTTTTTTTTTAAAAAAAAAAAAGAGGTAATTTTCGTCGAGGCTCCGCCTCTCACCTTATTCGGACGCCCCGACGACAAATTTGGCGAGGCGGGCCGCCTCAATCGACGGAGGCAACCTTTTCTCAATTTCTGGTTCGAGGCGGCAGCCTCAAGTCAGCGATGTCGTTGAGGCGGTCGAGGCGCCGCCTCGAACCGAATTTTGAAACATTGAGGAGAAATAAATTTGAGCATGGTATGAGAGGCTAAGAAAATAATGACTAGAAATTCAGTAGTGATACTGATTCTGACATTAATGAGTTCTGTACAAAAACCACCTTTAGGAGATCTGTTTTAGCAACAAGCAAAGTATCCAAGTCACTTAGCCTTCCAAAAGACAACTGAACTAAGGACAATAAATCCAGCTACAAAAACTTGTTGGAGCATCAAGAAACTATCTCTACCTAAAACCACTACACACTTTTGTAGAATAACCAACATATAATCTTACAAATAGAAATGAAATGTTAGACAAAATATTAAGCAACTACAACAAGTGAGAGTTTTTGGCCAAGAGAACTGTACCTTTGGTGGCAAGTGATTTGACAGCAATGCATTTGTCCTCCTCAATATGAACTGCACACAGAAAGTCTAATGTGAAAAACAATTGAAGCAATACAAGTAACCACTCAATTCGTCTAAATAAGAAATAGTTTTCTGTTATGAAGGAACCATCATAAAATTATATTAAGAGACTTGAAAAATAAAATCACCTGATTCACTTTTGCACTTAGTTCTGCAGAGCGCTCAATACCTAGCTTCTTCTCTTCTTCAGATGCAGTAGGTTCTCTTCCACAAATAATTGGTGTCTTTATAATTGTAATCACAGTTCATTTATAAAAACGAGATATGTCAACAGAGTGAAATAGACATTTTTTTAAAAAAATGGACAGAGAAGTTATAAATAATTTAACCATTGATAGCACATTTACACCAAAAACAAAATATGTCTGATGAAGACACTCCTAAATTCCATATCATGAAAAATTAAGGAAAATATATTGACTGATGGGTCTATTATAGGATACTGCCAGTAAAGCTTTGTTTTGCGGGAAGAGGGATATGCCTCGAATGATGTGATAAAACGTGGAGATGGATTTCACAATAAATCACAATATTATGCAACAGGGAAAACACCTATCATTGTTTATCAGTACTTTATTCTTTATTGCTCTATCTCAGCAATCTATAGCACAGAGTATCCCTGCCACATAGGACGGATTCAGTTTGATAAAGTAATAAGAATGGAATGGTTATAGCAACTGCTCATTAAATGGTTATAGCAACTGCTCATTACCCAGTGAACTGCGCCTCTTCTCCCTCCCACCCCAATAAATAGTGTTTCAAATATAAAGCAGCAGCTAACCTCATAATAACGGCGAAAATATACAGCATCTCCCAGGATTCCTGGATTAGTAAAGTTAACCATGGCATAGAACTCTTCGAGATCATTCTGCAAGGGTCCATATAAAGAAGCAAATCCAGAATGCATAAAGGAACTTACTATCATAAGCAAAAAGAGTCATTTTAAGAAATGCCTATTACCTGCATTGGAGTTCCAGACAACAAAATTCGACGTTTGCATGAGAGAGCAGCCAATGCCTGACGCAGAAGTGTTTATAACTAATATCAGGTACCAAAAAAAGAAGAATATTTAAAAAAAATGAAAGTAAGGATTTGCATGTCATACTCGATTTGTTAACGTCTGGTCATTTTTCAGCCTGTGTGCCTCATCACATATAAGAAGATCACAAGACTCACTGCGGCTAAATTTTGATGAATGCATCCGAAATGTTTCATATGAAACTATCAGTACCTGTGCGGGTAAATAAATTAGTGTATATATCCAGAAAATTACCAGAAATAGAAGCAAAATTTTACCTGTAGAGAGCTGCAGGGACTTGTGAAACTATCAATTCCAGAGACAGCATCATCTCTAGTGCTTTCACAGAGAGCTATAAGTTGAACTCTTCCTCCAACCCATTTTTTGATTTCAGCCTCCCAATTACTTACAAGACTGGTTGGTGTGACAATGATGGCCTTTTTAACAATTGGCTTTCCATCAAAACCTTGACGTAGAAGAGTATACAGTAGAGTGATTGACTGCAGTGTCTTTCCCAACCTGCAAATGCAAGAACAATAATAACCTTCAAGACAGGACCAAAACAGTAAAATAACTTAACAGGAAATATAAAAAAAGAACCTAAAAACTTGATATGACAGGATTCACACACAAAAGATGAGCTGTTTACCCCATATCATCAGCAAGAATGCATCCATGTATATTGGCAACACTCAATAACCCTGTAACACATTCAAACATGAACTGAACACCTTCTCTGCATGACATCGTAAAAGAAATTCTTATCAGTTACAGAAAAGCATAGCTAAATGAAACACGAAATAAATAATTGATGTACTACAGCTTGTTCTGTTTTATCTAATAATATAGACTCAAACCTCAAATCTTTACCTTTACAGATATTTTTACTGTACCAATAACCGTCAAAGGCTCCAACAATAGAAGTTTAGATTTAAGAATGATCATACCAACATAATATGTTCAAATTGGTGAATGCATTCTCAATACAAAAATTCCATTTATGTTTACATCATTGAAAATCATATAGAACCACTAACTGACTAACATGCATGTATCAAGAATTGACAAACCAATTTTGAATTTATATCTTCAGGAATACCTCTGATGAGATCGAAGGAAACGAACAAGCAATGGATCCACTGTTATTGCACTAAATTATCACCATCATTCTCAGATTCCTCAGGTTGCCACAACACCAAAGGATTAACTCCAGGTGGCAAAGTGAAATTTTCCTCCACAAGATCTCTCTCAACAGTCCTCGGTACGTCTAACCGGTTGGTTATTGCAACCAACACTGGTTTTGAAGAACCCCAGGAACAAACCGTTTGCGAGCCGAAAGACGACGAGCAAGCTGCTCATTCCCACTGTCATAGCCATTAAGGCAGGGAGGTTTAAAAGGCTTCCTACAAACAGCTGCTCCTTCCGTCACTGAAAGAACTCGTGGAAGCAGCGATTGCCTCTTCACAACAAGGTTGCCACTGATAAATCACAAAAGGAAATCTCTATATTATTAGTGAAATTTCATTAAATCATAGTACATGGTTTTCTCACACTAGTACAAGACCATAATCAACAATTTTAAACTAGTAATTATTGTCAAACATAACAAGGGATTATTACAAAAATGGACAGTGCCAGTTATCTAATTTTTATTAATTAAGGCCTGCGAAATTAATTTATTAAAAAAACCCCCAAAACAATAAACTCTTGCCACATAAAACCTACATTTTTTACTTTTTCCAATCACTTTCCAGGCAAAAAAAACATAAAATCTATCCATGCAAATTTCAATTCATGTACGTTAATATATTAACCAAAGGCTCATAAATCTTAGCATACTTTTGTTCAAAAATTATTACAACTCAGGAGACGAAATTTTCTTTAATTTTCCTTCATTTTCTCGCTAACCTAATGGAAATTAAATTGTTAAATTTTTCACCTCTTAGAAACCCTAAATCAGCATCTGTTTTTTATATAGAGTGAATAAGTAAAGAAACGTTTATACATCAAACAAAAATTATAAATTTCAATTGTTTAATAACGGAAACGATTGGATGAACCCTCACCTCACAAGAGCGTCAACGTTCTTCGACTTTCGATCTTCATTGGAAGGCGCAGAATCTGCCGCGGATGCTTCATCGTTGCCAATTTCATTATCGTCATCGTAATAATCGGCATCGTCGCGATCAATAGTGTATTCTTCGCTTGAATCGGACGGATCGGAAGCGGAGAGAACTTCTTCTTCGTCATCCATTAGTAAAAATGGATTGATTATTCAACAAGGAGCTTTTGCGCTCTTTTTAAAACCACAGTTCTGGCGCTAAAACGTAAAATAATTAATAATGTGATTTTATGAGGGGATGTTTGGCTTGGAGGAGATAAGTGTTCCGGTACTGCACTGGCACTGGGATATGAAAGAATTACATTTTGGTCCTTGAATTTATACTTTTTTCTTAAGTGAGGATTTTTTTCAATTTATATTAAATAGGTCTCTCTCATGTAAATATATAGTGATTTAAGCTTGATTACAATATTTAGGATTACCTTAAAACTCGATTTTAATTAGGACAAAATCTAATAACATAAAACAATCTATATGCTATGTGTGTTCCTCATAACCGATAAAAAAAAAATGGATTCACACCTAAAACTACTCATGCACAAGAGAAATTATAGAACTTGTTTGATCTTTCTACCTCAGCTCAATGTCAGTTAATTCATGTTCTTAATTAGAAATTGAATATTACATTTTTATATCAGCTTATATATAATAAGGAAACACCAATAATCTATTAGAAGTATAGATGTACTAGAAAAAAATCACAACGTTCTAACTCACATATTTCATTTTCAGTTTAGATCTACCCATCTAACCCCAAATATATCTTCTATAAAATCAACAAAAGAAACTGTTGACGGTTGATTTTGGTCTCATCAGGGGCAGTAAGGGAATATCGCTCCCAGGACAAATCCTCATTCGATAGTAAATTTGTTTGGTTATGGGAAACCAAAAGCAAACTTCGGCAAAAGGAAAATAACACACGGATCAACACAGAGTATTAACGTGGTTCGGCAGATTGAATCCACCTACGTCCACGGGCACACAAACGAGTGGGTGTTTTATTACTCAAATGTGCTCGGCCGACCTACTTTGTGACCGGTCAATGTTGAAGACAGAGCAGCTTGTGCGAGTGTAGTGTTTACAAGATAATTCTTTAACTCTTCCTTTGAGATCTCTCTACTAACTGGCTTTCTCTCTCTTCCTAATGTTTGTTTATCAAAGTGCTAGCCCTTACAAATGAGTTACCCCTCCCTTTTTATACTAGCAAAGAGGGTGTGACATCCCCCTCTTGATAATATCTCCCATGTGAACTCATTAATGGGATTCCTTCCCCCAAGGCCTTTAGGCCGAAAATATCTTGCTTCATTTATCATTGTGTCTTGTCACCTTATCTTGTAATGATAACATCTTATCCTGTAATAATCACTGGGTCCCATCGCCTTATCCCGTAAGGGTGAGGCGGTGGGAAATATCTCACTATCGGGTCGGCCTCCTAGAGGTCGGCCAGCATGACCCTCTGATCCAAGAATGCTGCCACCGATCTGATAATGTTCGACCCGCCATGCTGAAATGGTCGGTTATGACTGTTAGCACGTTTCATGTTACCTGGTCGGGTCGGTCCGGTCAACAAGAAGTCATCCCTTGCTGAAAATGGCATTGTTCCTGAAGGAAATACCCATTCTACCTACCCCCTGTTATACTGTTTAAACATTGTAATGCCTGAAAACACCACCAACATTTGTCCCATAGTTCTCAGTTCCAACGAGTGTGCGAGTTGGTGCCGGGAACTACATAAGTATGGTGTGGCCGAAAGACCCGGTGGCTGACTTTTGAAGTTCTTACCAGAAAGAGAAACATATTGGCCTGAATCCATCTCGTCCTTGATACAATTTTGATGCTCGGCTTGATCTCTTTCATGTCCAAGTGAAATCTCCCTACTATCCCTCTGTAAACCGTTCCTCGAGACGCACAACCGTCACGTCCCCTTAAATGCCCGTCAAATCATTCCTATGGTTTGATCTAAACCCGACACTTGTCAAGCATCCACCGCTTTCCCGCCAAAAATCAGCGAAAATCGACCATTCATAGCCAACTCAAGAGACGCGCAACCTCAGCCGTTCGTTCAATCTCTGGAAGACTTTCCCTGATTTCAACATGTGGGCACATCTGTGTTATTGCTCAATCCAACGACCCCAAATACAGCGATCCGACTATAAGAAGGTGAAGCAAATACTTCTTATCTCTTTCACGAAAACTCGAGATACCTCAACCTTTCAAGAAATCTCATTTCTCCCAACTGTAACTAGCAAAACCAGTACAACCCAACCGAACAGAATAAACTTCAAGCCTTCCGAGAAGAATCATGTAAGTCTCTTCTTTTTCTTTTCTTCTCCTCCCTTTTTGTTTATTACTGTATGTGATGAAGCATGTTTGTATTTTGTAAATTTTGTTATGCATAGGTGTTCGGTAACATGATTGGTGATAAGTTAGGTTAATCTTGGGTTGTTTTCGGGCTTGTGTATGGCTTGTTGTTACTAGGAAGAGACTTGTGGTATGTGGATATGGATAGGGCACATAGAGACTGTAGGGTTAACTTCCTGGAAAATTAAAATAACCGATAAGGTCCCAGTAACTTAAAAGTTTAACTATCGACTGACCTTTTCACCAATTTCGGCTGTCAGGGATGTCTGAAGTTGAATCTTCCTCGGCAACCCCAACAAAACCTTCAACCCCTCGGGCTGAAGAGATTTCCTCAAGCTTGGGGGCGCCCTACATAGAGGACCCTGACACTACCCTCACTCCCTCTGAAATTGAGGAAGGCACTTATCGTCGAAGAATTCCATGAAATGACCTAGAGCCCGGTGAACTTAACTGCACGACTCTGGATATGAACCACCCCTCCAAGATAACATAATGTGACCTAGACTTGCTCCGCCAACGATGTGATATTTCAATAAACGTTGCCCTCGAAGTCCCTCGCCCATGTGATCGCGCTAGCCAACCTGATGAGGACTCGGTTGCCCTTCTCCCAGCCTTCTTCGAGTGTGGACTCAGGCTACCTGTTCAGTCCTACTTTGGCTGGATGTTGGCCGAAATGGACATCGCGCCTTGTCAGCTGAGCTTAAACAGCTGGAGAATTCTAACTGGCCTATATGTAATCTGGCATCGGGCTGGGCTCGGCGAGCCGACTCTGGAAGAAGTGAAGAGGCTGTATAGGCTGAAGGCCAACCCAAAAGCTCACCACGGTTGGTATTACCTCTCCGTTTATGTCGAGTCGTCTAACATTGTCCAGAAGCTTCATGACTCTAACAATAACTTCAAAGATCTGTGGTTCTGGGCCACTGGAGATTGGGCAGGGCTCTGATAACCCTTGAGGAGGAGGAAAAATTATATGACATCTTTAGGGCGGGAGGTTAGGAACCTAATCCTTAATGCCTTTACCTCTCCATTTTTTATGATAAAATTCTAACTTCTTGATCCCTCTCAGCCTGCTGGAGGGATACCCTTAAGGTTTCCCATCGGGTCCGTGAGCGGATTCGGCACGCTCGACAGTATGCCAACCATTGGAAGAAATTGGTCAATGATGCGGCCTTTGTTGAGTCGGGCATGGTCCGGGCCGCTCCCCCGAAGGTCTCGGGGCGAATAGGTAGGTTCTTACTGACCTCCAAACTAACCCTTTTGCTTGCCAGATATAATGATGATTTTAAACTATTCAAATTCTGATCTGACCACGTTACTACTTTTGCCTTTTGTAGGAATGTCAAAAAGACCAAAGTTCCTTGAACAATTGGCTGGTGCGACAAAGAAAACAGGCCAATCTGAAGTTTGACCTTCTCGGAAACGACCTACAGCCGCGGAGACCAAAAAGGCAGTCGAAGAAACGGCTCTGCCGACCATTCAAAGTGTGGCTCCCGCTTCCAGGGCATCGCCAACGACCAGTGCCCGACCTGCCAGCCCCCAAAGCCTTCAATAAAAATGAGACTCTTGATCGGGGTAGAGGAAGCTACGCTTGTTCGGGAGATTGAGAAAGAACAAACCCTGAGCAGAAAACAAGCAACCGGGAAAGAGAAGAAAATGCCAGAGGGCTCCCTTAGGAAGTGGAAGGGCGTCATGATACTTGGTGTTGAGGACCTTGGCCAGGATATAAGATAGGCCACTTCCTATCTTGTGCCGGCGATCAATGAATTGGCTGAAGCAGTCCCTCCGGAGAAGATTCTGAAATACGAAGATCTTTCCCCTGAGGATGCGATCTCCGTATTAGGCTCCCAAATGGCCAAGGTAACGATCTTTACCCCATTTCCGGTCTGAGTTCAAAACTTAATCTGATTTTTAACTTTCTGCTTCCTCTTGGCAGACTAACTATCTGATGGCCAAGAATAAAGATCTTTTTCTGAGCTTTCTATCTGAAGGAGGTCAAGCCCAGAGGTTTCAGAGCAAGATTACCGAGATGGAGGCTGAGCTAGCCAGAAAAGACGAGGAGATAAAAGGCATGGAGTTAGCCGCAGCCGAAGCTCGCTCGATCGCTAAGTCTCTCAGGTCCGCTGCTTATCTGGAAAAGAAAAATGCTGAGGCCGCCAAGAAGGACTTGGAGACTGCCCAAGTTGACAACATGGTTTTGCAAGTGGAAGTATGCAGTCTCGAGTCTAAGCTGAGGGCCAAGGATGAGGAGCTCAAAAAGAAGGAGGACGAGCGGGAGGCGATTAGACTTGAAGGAGTAGAGGACTGTGCTGAGGTTATCCCGAAGGTGCTGCTCAATTTGGATATGAGGCCCATCCACTCTGCCATCAGATTTTGCCGAGGGGAGATCTCTCAAGGAGAATTTCAGAAATGGCCGCCCCCTTCTCCCGAAGAAGTAATGGACCCCGATCCTATTTTTGTCGTCTCGGTGCCTCCAGCGCCTGGTGAAAATCGACCCGCGGCTCCTGCTCCTGCCCTTGAGGCTACCATCGTCGAGGCATCTCAAGCTACTCAAGTGGAAGCTAATGTCCCTCATCCTGAGGCCGAGCCTATTGAAGAAGAACATGCTGCCCCTGCGCGGGCCGATTGGCGGGGGGTAACCCGAATGGGGCCCCGTGTAAGTTTGAACAAAATACACTTGTTTTGTAGTAACTATTTACAACTACCTTCTGGTCAACGTATGTTTTTATTGCATTTCTTGCCTTTCTTAGATTGCTTTAACCGTATCCTTTCAGACGACCATTCGAGGTCTGATCGACCGAAAAGACTGACTCAGTGGGACGTAACCCGATCCCGAGCTGAGAGAAAAATTTGGTCTCGGCGAAACGAATCCAGCCCCGAGCCGAATAACCATGCGGCCTCGGCGGAATGAAATCCAGCCCTGAGCCGAATAACCATGCAACCTCGGTGGAATGAAATCCAGCCCCGAGCCGAATAACCATGCGGCCTCGGTGGAATGAAATTCAACCCCGATCCGAATAATAATCATACTCACATGGAATGGAAGAAATAAACCTTCGAGGCTTTGCTTACTCTGGTGCGGGCGTCCCCTTGCCAGACCAACGGAAAATAAAACAGAAATTAAAAACAAAGTAAAACAGGTAAAATTAGGGGTGACTTAGCACATACCCCAAAACGAAAAAAAAATTTGTAAGTGTAAATAACAACTCAGATCCCTGAGACAGCGTCCTGGCCGAGGTCTCCAAAACACAATTCTGAATCTTACAATTTAGTGTCCCGGCAAGCCGATATATGGATCAAAGAGCATCCTAGACTGTAAGGGCACATTCCTCTTTATGGTAGGCTGTTATGGAGCCTGCATATAGTATGAGGGCTCCTCCTTATGCTGGGAAATGCTGGAGCCTGCATACGTCACGAGGGCACAAACCTTCCCCGTGCTATGCTTCTCTTGGATCCGAGTGGTTAAGCCAAACCTACGGGAACACACTCCCCGCAGGCGGCTCCCCCAAACTGGTTAAACAGATTGCTTCACGGGGGCACTCCCTCCCCGCGATCGTCATCCCGGAGTAACATTGCTGACTCGGTTAGACAAATTTATTCACGATGGCATTCTCTCCCCGCGGTCGTCATCCCGAGGTGATATTGCCAACTCGGTTAGGCCGATTGCTTCACGGGGGAACTCATTCCCGGCGGTCGCCATCCCGAAGTAACATTGATGACTCGGTTAGACAGATTGCTTCACGGGGGCACTCCCTCCCCGCGGTCGTCATCCCAGAGTAACATTGCTGACTCGGTTAGACAAATTGCTTCACAGGGGCACTCCCTCCCCGCGGTCGTCATCCCGAGGTGATATTGTCGACTCGGTTAGGTCGATTTCTTCACGGGGGAAGTCCCTCCCCGTGGTCGCCATCCCGAGGTGACACACAAAAATGCAAGTCATGAGGTAGTTATGCTCCAGCTTCGGGAGTTTGATACTGCCACGAAGGGTTCACGTGCTCCCTCATGCACTTCATTTCTTGAAGCGTTTTTGGCTCCATTTTAAAATGACAGTAGCCAGATTGGCGTACTTCCACCCGAGGGTTTGATAATGACACCAGTGTTTGGCGTGCCACGAGTTTGGTGTCTTCCCGGGTCTCAAATCGTTCATTCGTATTGAGTATGTCCAAAAATTAATGAAAATAACTTTCACGTTTAATTAACAAACAAGCAAGATAGGCAAGTTTCTTAAAAAATGAGAGTTTTATTCATATTCAAAAGACATATTGCCATTCTTACAACTTTTTTGTGGGACATTTCAAAAGAGGCTTCTTGGATTTTCACTGCTCGGGAACGAGGCTTACTGGAAGTATTTCCTCAGCATCTCGGCATTCCAGGGATTCTTCAACCATGTGTCGTCTAGTTGCTCCAGAAGATAGGCGCCCGACCTCACAATCTCTACGACCTTATATGGCCTTTCCCATTTGGCGCCCAATGAGCCCTCATCTGGCCTTCGGGTGTTCAAAGTAACTTTTCTCAACACCAGGTCGCCCGGAAAGAAGGACCGGGTCCGGACCTTTTTGTTATAGAAACGGGCTATTCTCCGCTAATAGATGGCTGCCTTCATAGCCGACTTCTCCATTTTTTCTTCGATCAAATCGAGGTGATTTCTGATGAGCTCTTTATTTTGCTCGCCCTCAAAATTCCGTACTCTGTGGGTAGTCATCCCAATTTCTGCTGGAATAACCGCTTCACACCCGTAGGATAAGGATAATGGAGTTTCCCCGGTGGAATCCTTGTAGGTTGTCCGGTGTGCCCACAATACTTCTGGAAGCTTCTCGACCCATAATGCCTTGCAAGCTCCGAGCTAGGCCTTAAGATTCGCCCTGATAGTTTTGTTAGTTGCCTCGACCTGTCCATTAGACTTGGGATGGGCGGGTGAAGCAAATCTTAAGGCGATTTGGAGATCTTCACAGAGCTTCCTGAAGCCTCTATTGTCGAACTGTTTCCTTATCTGTGATAATGGCCCGGGGAATCCGGAACCTATAGATGATATTCTTCTTAAAAACTTGGTTGCTCTTTTTTCAGTAATCGCGGACAGAGGCTCAGCTTCCACCCACTTGGTGAATTAATCAATGTCCACAATGGCATACTTTGTCTGCCCACGCCCTTTTGGCATTGGCCCGATGATATCAAGGCCCCACTGTGCGAATGGCCATGGGCTGGACAGTGTAGTTAGCTGTTCTGCAGACTGGTGGTGGATATCGAAATTCTTCTGGCATCCTTCACATTTCCGGGCTACCCTTATCCCGTCCTGATGCATAGTTGGCCATTAAAAACCTTGTCTTAAAGCTTTGAAGGCAATTAATTGTCCCCCGGCATGGCTCCCACAAATTCCTGCATGGATCTCTCGGAGCACATAATCTGCCTCGTGTTCCGTTAGGCATCTCAGGAGCGGTACCGCGTAGCCCCTCCGATATAACACTCCATCAATCAAGGAAAACTTGCTGCTTTTATATTTTAACTTTCAGGCCTCTTTCTTCTCATTTGGTACTTCCACAGTTTCCAAGTACCTCCTAATTGGCTGCATCCATGAAGACTCATTTTCCATACCTAGTTCTATTACCCCAAGGTCTCCCACACTTTTTACTTGGAGGAAAACCAGAGGGATCATTCTGGGCTTTTTCTGATCTGATCGATGACGCGAGTCGTGCTAGAGATTCCGCTTGATAATTATTCTCCCGACCGATCTGCTCGAATTGTACATTCCCCATTTTTTCAATCAGTCTTTTTACTTCCCTAGGTAGGCTATCATATATGGCTCACTGGCCTGGAATTCTCCCCTTAGCTGCTGGATGGCCAGCTGAGAGTCACACTTCACAACTACATCACGAACACCTATCGTTGTGCACAACCTTAAGCCGGCAAGGATGGCCTCATACTCAGCCTCGTTGTTTGTGACATCAAAGGCGAACCTCAAGGCATATACTACTTCCTCGCATGTACCTCATTTCAATACAATCCCGGCCCCGATACCTTGAGAACTGACAGATCCATCCACCGAAAATTCCCACGCGCCTTCTACCACGGTCAAAACTTGGGATGCCGTGAACTCTGCCACAAAGTATGCCAAAGCCTGACCCTTCACTGCTGCCCTTGGTAGGTAGGAAATATCATGTTCACTCAACTCTACCGACCATTTCACTAACCTACCGGAGACCTCTGGTTTTTGCAGGATTTACCTTAATGGACAATCGGTATAAACTCCAATGGGATGAGCCTGGAAATAAGGTCATAATTCCGGGCCACAGTAATTAAAGACAAGGCGACCAATTCATGCATTGGGTATCTAGTCTCAGCATCTAACAAAGCTTTACTAACATGATATACTGGCCTTTGGACCCTATCGGCCTCTTGTACTAGTACCAAACTTACAGCATGCTCAGAAAAAGCTAAGTACAAGAATAAGGTATCACCTGGGGTTGGCTTTGCTAAGAGCGGGGGTTGTGTCAAGTACTGTTTCAACTGTAAGAAAGACTCCTCGCATTCTGTTGTCCAGTTGACTTACCTTTTTGCTTTCTTAACGACATTGAAGAAAGGGTGGCACTTCTCAGTTGCTCGGGAAATGAACCGGTTCAATGCAGCCACCCGGCCGGTTAAGCTTTGCACCTCCTTGACAGTCCTGGGAGATTTCAGATCCTGAATATACCTATGGAACTCACCATGTAGCCCAAAAACTTTCCTGAGGCCACCCCAAAAGCGCATTTCTCTGGATTTAACCTCAGATTATGCTTCCTCAGAAATTCAAAGGTCTTCTCCAGGTCAGTAACATGACAGGTCGGCTCCATGGACATAGTTATCATATCATCGACATAGACAAACATAGATGTGCCGATGAGGGTTTTGAAAATCTTATTCACCAGCCTCTGAAACGTCGCCCCCCAACGTTCTTTAAACCAAAATGCATCACTTTATAACAATACAGCCCATGGTCGGTGACAAAGGTTGTCTTTTCTTCGTCCCCAATGTGCATTTTGACCTGGTTATATCCCGAGAATGCGTCCATAAAGCTGAGCAGCCCATGGCAGGCCGTCGAATCTACCAACTGGTCTACCTTCGAAAGCGGGAAGCTGTCTTTCGGACAAGTTTTATTGAGGTCGGTGAAATCTATTCACATCCTCCACTTCCCAGTGGGCTTTCTTACCAAAACTACATTTGACACCCACTCGGGGTATCTTGCCTCCCTGATGAAACCAGCTTTCAACAGCTTCTCCACCTCGGCGGATATCACCTCGCAATGTTCCTGGTTGAAGATCTTTTTTTTTGTCTAACTAGCTTGTGGGCCGGATCTACTGCCAACCGATGATTATTGAATTTCAGGTCTATACCGAACATATCATCGTGCCCCTAGGCAAATACATCTGGGTATTGCTTTAAGAATTTCAACAAGTCACATTTCAGAGCTTCATCCAAGTCTGCTTATACCTTCACATTTTTACCCAAACCGAAAAGCTCCACTGCGTCCAACTCTTCAACCGCCCCTACCCGAGCAACTTTCTTTGGTCGAGGACCAGGGGCTTTACTTGTTCCCTCCCCGTCATTGTTTCCCTTTATTTTCCGGGCACCATATTCAATACAGAATGTCTTCTTTGAGAGGATGGCAAAACAGCTACGATCAGCCTTCTGACTTCCACACACAACTCCAATTCCGTTCCAGGTGGGGAACTTCAACTTCAAATGGTAGCAGGACATTGCAGCCTTTAATTTCATCATGAAAGGTCGACCAATGATAACCTGGTAACTGCTCATGCAGTCTACTACCGTGAAATCTATCATGATCGTCCGAGTCCGGGGATGGGTCAACTGTTGAACCCCATGAAATCCATCATTGTTAATTAAATTCTTCCCAGTGGAACAATTGTTGAACCCCTGAAGCCGTACATGGGAGTCCCATCATCAGTTAGGGTCACATACTCCACCCTGAGCCCATCTAAAGCCTCCTTAGAGATTACATCCACTGCACTTTCGGGATTCACCAGGATCTTATCCACCTCTGATCCACTGATTATTGCTTTAATTATTAAGACATCATCATGAGGGAAACTCACCCCGCGAGCATCCTCATCTGTAAACATTACTGGAACCGAATGACTGTCTTGAGCCCCCGAGGTCGGCTCCACTACCAATACCTATGGCCTTTGGGTCCGACTGTAATTTTTCCTCGATCGATTAGAGTCACCGGCCAGCGTCTTTCCTCCAGTAATGGTATTCACCTGTCTGTGGCCCAATCTCTGCCTGGCTTCCATAACTTCATGGTTGATGTAGTTATTCAAATACCCATTGCGAGCTAGGTCTTCCATTTGTTCTTGTAAATTCATGCACCCGTCCGTTGTATGCCCCTTTGAATTATGGTGCATACAGTAGGACCTTTGGTTCCTCCTATCCGGCGGGTACCTTCCGAAATCAGGCTCCGCCAAGAGGCATCTGCCTTGGATCTCCGTGGCAATTTGCCTCAATGGCTTATTCAGGGGAACATACATCTCTTCCCTGGCAACCTGGTTCACTTGCGCCGGAACTTTCCTCTCCTGGTTACTCGGAGGCATCGGCCTAAATTCCCTCTGTCTCAGGGGTGGTTTTCTGTATTCCCTATTTGACCTCCGAGGAGATTCCGCCTTTATTACTTTGGTAGCCGTGCCTCTGTGGGATATCTTCTCCTCCTCTTCTAATAGAGTGAACCTCCGGGCTATGTCCAACGCAGTGGCATAGTCCAGTGTGTCATGTATTCTCAGGTGGATCCATAGCCTCCCGACCTTCAGGGCCCCTTTCAAACTTTCCAGAGCCTCATGCGACTCATATCCCCCGACCTCGAGCACCAAGCTATGATACCGATTAATGAAAATTTTCAATGGCTAGTCATCCCCTACTTCACGAGCCTCAATTCCCCGATTGTCTTTTTTAGGACGCACGCCCATTTGAAGTGTCGAATAAATGACTTTTTAAGATGCGAGAAACTGTTGATGCTTCCCGGGGTTAAGCTTCTGAACCACATGACGGCAGGATTGCCCAAAGTTAATGGGAAAACTTTGCAAATGGCATCTCCCACCATCCATTGGACCTCCATCAACGGAACGAAACCCTTTATATGCGATTTCAGATCCGTATGGCCCTTTTAGGGCGTCATAGTTGGCATGGTGAATCGTCATGGGAACCTCACCGACCTTATTTCCTCCGTGAAGGGAGATTCAACCTCACCGTCGTGGGCATCTCCAGTGTCAGCTTTGAAATTCTCTTCCCACTTGGCCGTTTCTTGTCTTAGCCAAGCCTTCATGTTGTCGTCAACGTCGCCGTGCTGTCCCCCACGGGCTTCCTCACGCCTGTTACCTCAAACATGACGCATGCCGCCACTAGAGATTTCTCGTACAACTCTGTCACGCCTTCTATCTCCCCTTCTGGAGTAACGCGGGCTATCATTGGAAGAATTTGGCGACTGGCTCTCTTCTTCCTCTCCTCCCACGTACCTTTCGCTCGTAGATCTCTATTACTACTTCAGACCTCACCCCATAGAGGACTTTCTTCCTAGGCTCATCATCCCCGCTCACATCTACCACCTTCTTTCCTTCCGCTATTTCACTTCTCCTCCGGCTGGTTCCAGCTTCAAGTCTTTCATTATTCATCTTTTCCATTATTTCCAGTTTATCTATCATGGATTTCAAAAGGGTTTGGTTCTCCTCTCTGTCTCTCCTCATACTTTCTTCCATTTTCTCATTCCATTCCATTGTTGAGCTCTCCGACGACCGGTGGTTTCCACCTTTTGCCATCGTCCTAACACGTAAGTTGCTTTTGACTGAATCCCCACAGACGGCGCCAACTGTTGACGGCTGATTTTGGTCTTAGGGGAAGTAAGGGAATATTTCTCACAGGACAAATCCTCCTTCAATAGTGAATTTGTTTGGTTATAGGAAACCAAAAGCAAACTTCGGCAAAAGGAAAATAACACACGGATCAACACAGAGTATTAACGTGGTTCGGCAGATTGAATCCAACCTACGTCCACGGGCACAAAACGAGTGGGTGTTTTATTACTCAAATGTGCTCGGCCGACCTACTTTGTGACCGGTCAATGTTGAAACCGAGCAGCTTGTGCGAGTGTAGTGTTTACAAGATAATTCTTTAACTCTTCCTTTGAGATCTCTCTACTAACTGGCTTTCTCTCTCTTCCTAATGTTTGTTTATCAAAGTGCTAGCCCTTACAAATGAGTTACCCCTCCCTTTTTATACTAGCAAAGAGGGTGTGACATCCCCCTCTTGATAATATCTCCCATGTGAATTCATTAATGGGATTCCTTCCCCCAAGGCCTTTAGGCCGAAAATATCTCGCTTCATTTATCATTGTGTCTTGTCACCTTATCTTGTAATGATAACATCTTATCATGTAATAATCACTGGGTCCTATCGCCTAATCCCGTAAGGGTGAGGCGGTGGGAAATATCTCATTATCAGGTCGTCCTCCTGGAGGTCGGCCAGCATGACCCTCCGATCCAAGAATACTGCCACCGATCTGATAATGTCTGACCCACCGTGCTGAAATGGTCGGTTATGACTGTTAGCATGTTTCATGTTACCTGGTCGGGTTGGTCCGGTCAACAAGAAGTCATACCTTGCTGAAAATGGCCTTGTTCCTGAAGGAAATACCCATTCTACCTATGTCATACCGTTTAAACACTGTAATGCTTGAAAACACCACCAACAGAAACATTTATTCTTACCCAATATCAAAAGATCTAGCAACAAAACTTAAATATAAAAACCAAAAAGAACAACTCTGATCGGCTGGGATCATTGAGAGCGAGAGAGCATGGAGCAGGGAATGAAAAAAAAGGAGAAAATAGGGAACATGGGGTGATACAAAAGGAAAAGAGTATAGAAGGAAAAAAAAAGAGAAGAAGAAAGAAAATGAAGAGGAAACGAAGGAAAAAAGAAAAAAATAAGTTGGGAATTTTAATAAGGAATCGGTAGTAAATCGTTCAAATAATGATTTGAGAAATTTGTAATTAATCAGAAATTAATTGGGTAAGGTAAAGTTAATATTTCTCATGGATGGAAATAAAAAATTAAAAACTCATCTCTCAAGATTTTATAAACAATAACTAAAAATTATTCATTTATAATGAAAAATGCTAAACAATCTAAAAGTATTTAATCAAGTCAATATGAATAGAAATCATTTTAATTTAAATAGAAACTATTATTCGTATTTTAAGAAATATATTAAATTAAGTATACTGGTGTCATATCCTCATAATAATTCATTTAAATCGAAACAAATCAAACGAAATCATTTTATTTTTTACGCAAAATCACACAATTAAAACCCTCAAAATAATATTGAAATTTTGAAAAATATATTAAAAATTGGAATCAAATGATTTTTGAAAAATCTAAAATCAATTGATTACTCGGTTAAAATCATAAAAAAAAATTAACATATGTTTAAAGTGGTTTTCAGTTAATATCGCCAAAAAAATAACATAGGTTTAAAGCGGTCAAAATCGACCAGATCAAATCGCTCAATTAGCGATCTTGGATTAATCGTCAAGTAAACGATCCTTGAGGGAAGATAAAATAAGGATGCGTTTGGTAAAGAGTATTACCAGAGAGTATAAGCTAACTTATAAGTTATTGAACAAATGTTAAAGTAAGCTAGCATGAAAAAATTATCTCATGTCGTGAGATTATATTTTTATAAGCGTTAACGCTAGCGTTAACTTACTCGTTTGGTGAATCGTTAAAACGCTAGCATTAATGCTCCACTAAACGCGCACCCTAAGAGAATGAGAAAATGAGGAAGTTATATGTCGCCTGCCACAGAGTGTGAGGAAAGATATGACAAATTTTAGGATTTTTGTTTTTTTCTAGAACGAGGGCGGTTGTGAGTAGACTCGGCCACCGGTTTGATTCCGAACTAGAACTGAACCGAACACTTCCCGGTTCTACAAGATTATGGAACCGAGAACTAGAATCAGACTAGAAGATTTTGGTTCGAGTCCAATTCATTTTTTTAAATAATTTAGAAAATTGAAAATTAATTTTAAAAAAATTAGAAATGATATGTTATTAATATTACCAAATACAAATAATGAAAAAAAAATATTAATTTGAATTTTATTATATTAAATTAAAAACATAAATTAAAAATAAAAGAGCTTGAACTTAAATTTAAAAAAACTGAAGCCACCTACGTATCCTTTTAGGGTAAGAGGGATCAAAGTACACATAATTCCATAACATTTTTTAGATAGTTAACCTCATAATAATTATTTACTTATCATTATTATTTATTCATGTTATTAATCCTTCAGCTCTCGTTCCCCTTGTAGATGTATTGTCGAACAAGTCTTCAAAATCATCGGGGATATCTTCTTGTTGTCTTAAATCAGCTCGTGCCTAATCATCGACACATGTTGTTGCTTCTAAAGTACTTGAATGTAATAAAGATTATTTCACTTCCAAATATTGTCTCATAAGCTGAAGACTTGTTCAACCGCAACAACATTAGAAACATGTGTTGTCAGCACCTCTTTAACAATAATTGATAAAACATGATAAACATTTTGATATCGGTTCCACCAATCAAGTATTTGAAAACTTTTACCTACAACACTTTCACCAGGAATGTCAAAATTTATTGATAAATAATTATCTAATTTCTGGTTATTAGTCGTGATTTCCTTTGTTTTCTATTTTGTTGTAGTAACCAATGATGACATATGTTAAGTCTTGATTCTGGTACGGGTTGGTTACTAGATTGTCCTACTGATTACAAGTTGTATCTACTGACATAATCATTAAATCATTCTATTAAATCATTTTTTACTCTATCTATTATTTTTCTAACATTAATATTCCTAAAAAATCATAGTAAGTTTGTAAACTACTATTCAAACCATCTAATTTAAATTTAGGATCAAAATTATAGGAACGATTTCCCGTGCGGTGAAAACGTATCAAGCACCAGGATCAACCTTGAAAAAATTTTCGTTCTTCCCTTTTCATTGTTGAATCTGTCCAACCCCTTTAGCAACTGTTTTGTGTTTTTTTTTATGAACAATAACAATTTTATTGTTTACGCTACAGTGCTAGCAGTTCCATATTCATTGTTACAGTACGCGCGGTTACTGTTCACTACTATAATACCCCAAAAAATATCTTCACTATGTTAAATCCTCTACAACAGTTATAAGTGTTTTTTAACCTCCAAAACATACCAAAAGACAACCCCGAATCAGCCTCGAAGAAGAAAGAGAAGATGGTTTTGTGAACACCACTCGGCCTTCTGTCATATTCTCGTTACCAAAAAATTGAAGTGTGGACTTCACTCACAATCTTTAATCTATAAACTCTTTACAGAAAAAAAATCACACTATTTTTTTCTTTCTTTCAACACTTGAGAGAAAAAAGATGAAGAATCTGGCTAGGTATTTTTTTCAACAATGAGATTAAATCACAAAGCAAAACAACTTTTGCGTTTATTGATGAGCGAAAAATATATCAATATTTACAGCCCCTTTTACTTAATATTTTGTTTAGTTTCTCGGGTTTGATGAACGTTTTGATGTGTTTTAGTTTATTTTGCAGATAAAATAATATTGGGACCCAATGAAATCATTAAGGACGAAATGTGGGTCAAATAAGGGCAAAAATTGGACTTAACATATTAATTTTGGAGATTGGAAAGTTGAAAGGGCGTTTCAACGAAGTGCAGTTTTGGAAAGTCTAGTTTTGCGTATTTGTCATATTTTGGACATAAATTTTTACTCCGATATCGGATTGAGCTGATTCAAGTTCCAGATTAAAGAAAACTCAAAGATATACAACTTTGAAAGACAAAATAATTTCTAATTCTAAAGATTTCATACCCGAAATTGATAAACCATCCAGAAGTGTGTTGTGTGTAATTATTAAAGTCATTTTCAATCATTTTCAAAGCAAAAAAATAAATTAATAATAAAAATTATCAAATCACCACCAAACATGAGCATGTATTATCAACATGCATAGTAACATACGGACATGAGCTTAATTGAAAAGTTTGTAATATTCAGTGCTCTAGTTTAATTGGAGGAAGCATCTCAAAAAGTGATGGAGTAAAAAAAAAAACGTCTAAGATCCGAGTTATTAAGTCTGTAAGGGTGTTTTAACACCTAGTGCCCTAAAGCCAACTGGTTTGGGAGTCACTGGCCCAAAGTTCGCTACATGGATCAAAGATGTTGCAAAAATATATATATCTGAAGTCTGAGTAATTAAGTCCGTAGGGGAGTCTTAACACCTGGTGCCCTAAAGCCAACTGGTTTGGGATCCACCGACCCAACACTCGCTACATAGATGGAAGATATTGTATATAAATAAAATAAATAAAATAAATAAATCAAAGAAAAAAAAATCAGAAAATTCAGAAAAATTATTCCATTGCTGCAAAAAAGTGTGAATTCTGATAAAACTTTAGGACAAAAATATTACTCTCTTATCAACTGCACTTGTGACTGTTGTGGGCAAAAATGAGTTGATTAATATTTTTTTGGCTGTTCATATGGAGAATGGTAAATATAATCGGAGAATTTACTTATTCAGTAATTTAGAAAGAAAGAAAACAACTAGTAACTTGGAGTAGAAGTTTCACATGATTAGTCACTAACTTCTTTATTCTCTTTTCTCTTTTTATTCTATTTTCTCTTGATCTTTTTGCTTTTGTGTGCATTAGTTTTATTATCTTTTTACTTTTGTAAAACGTTTATGGGTATCGTTGATGTAAGCTCTCACGAGACTATAACTCGTCCACTAGGGACACCTAGGGGTTTAAAGGCTTGTTGCATATGCTAAATGCAACCGTGATCCCTACGAAAGTAGCTTAGTTTAATTTTAATTGTTTCTTATATTTTATTTTGTTGTTTTGCTCGAGGACTAGCAAACTGTTAGGCTTGGGGGTGTGATGAGCGGAAAATATATCAATATTTACCGCCCCTTTTACTTAATATTTTGTTTAGTTTCTCGGGTTTGATGAACGTTTTGATGTGTTTTAGTTTATTTTGCAGATAAAATAATATTGGGACCCAATGAAATCATTAAGGACGAAATGTGGGTCAAATAAGGGCAAAAATTGGACTTGACATATTAATTTTGGAGATTAGAAACTTGAAAGGGCGTTTCAACGAAGTGCAGTTTTGGAAATTCCAATTTTGCGCATCTGTCGTATTTTGGGCATAATATTTTACTCCGATATCGAATTGATCTGATTCAAGTTCCAGATTAAAGAAGACTCAAATATCTACAACTTTGAAAGACGAAATAATTTTGAATTCTGAATAGTTCATGCCCGAAATTGATGAACCATCTAGAAGTGTGTTGTGTGTAATTAAAAAAATCATTTTCAAAGAAAAAAAATTAATAAATAAATAATAAAAATTATCAAATCACCACCAATCATGATAAGAAATTAGTGGAGCAATTAATAATGGATTTGGTGGAGCAATTAGTGGAGCAATTAATAATGGATTTGGTGGATGATTTGATGGAGGAAAAATTTTGCCTATAAATACCAAGCCATTTCATTTGTAAATTCATACTTTCTTCTAAGGAATTCCTTAAGAATACAAAGAAGATTGTATCTTGTTTTTTTATTTACAGCTTTCAGTAATTAATTTCCGCTTTCGCACTTTCTTTTCTTTACTTTTCAGTTTTTACTTTCCGCAATTTACTTTTACGCACAATACTTTTCTTTCTTTAATTTTCAGTTTTTACTTTTCAGTAATGAGGAGGTAACTCCCCTTTGCTGGGGTAAAAGGTAAAACTTTTATTACTAATATTTAGATTAATCTCCCTTAATTATAATATATAAACTAGTTAAAACCTGACTTAACGAGGATACCGTCATATTGGTCGGTTGGTAATTATTTAAATTGGTTTTAACCTGACTAAAATGGATACCGCCTGATTGGTCGGTTGGTAATTAATTATTAATTTGACTTAATCTGGATACCGCCTATGTGGCTGGTTGGTAATTATCATGCAAAGTTAATATATTATATTAATGGAGATATCTAAAATAGAAGTAATAAAAGTGGATCCTTTTACCTCAACATTTTCTTTTATTTTACTTTTACTTTATTTACTTTTCAGCAATTTACTTTCAGCATTTACTTTTCAGCAATTTACTTTCAGGATTTACTTTTCAGTAATTTACTTTCAGCATTTACTTTTCAGCATTTAATTTTCAGTATTTAATTTCAGCATTTACTTTCCGTCTTTTACTTTTCAGCAATTTACTTTTCAACATTTTACTTTATGTCTTTTATTTTATTTAAGTTTTTACTACCCGTAAATATGTGTCGTAACTAAGCCAGTTATCTGGGGTTGTGATGAAATCCAATATCACTGGTTTATAACGGGTTATTTTATAGTTTGAGTAATTTAAAGGTTTACTTATTAAGTCTTAAGGTTAATGTGTTTTGTTAATTGGTCATTAATAAGATTGATCTGGTAAATCTAAAATAAACTTGACAAATGAATTTTAGGTTTCAGCCTTAGACTTAATAGCCCATGATCTTCCTTGAGAATAGATAACCCTTTAATAGATTTCCTTACAGGATAGATATATACCTGTCGGGCGAGGGTAGCCATAATTGAAACTTAAACTTAATGAATCCAGATAATTTGGTTGACATAGACATATGGTTCAATTGGGTTATACTGAGTATTTACGTCTGACCATCGACAGAGGCTTTCACATAATTTAGTGTTCCAGGTTAGTAAACCGATATATTACACAAAAATGAAATAACTACTTCATCTTTAAAATGATATTGGAAGATTCACAACCCTAGTTAGTTTCATAATATTGAATTTTCTTAAACATACTTTCGCGTAATTTTATTTACTTGTTTTTAAATTCAAAATCATCACCATTTCAAATCAATCAATCAACCTGTTAGATACTAGTAATCATTTGACCTTATAAAATTAATAGATTAGGTATTAGTCATCGTGGGATCGATACTTTTTATACTACTTGAACGATATGTGCGCTTGCGTTATACGCGTGTGATTACGCACCGATCATTTACATACTAGGGTTTAGATTAACATAATTGTAATTGAAATTACCATTATATCCCTAAACCCTTGGGTATTTTTGGCCAAACTTTTCAAATTTTATAACAATAAAATTCATGGTTAATGTCTTCATAATGAAGACATTAAACCTTCACCATAATACATATTTTATAACTCATTTTGAAATAATGTGTATTGATATCAAATATTAATACACATTTTAATTAAATAATAATAAAATTATCATATAATTTAATATTTACAAAATATAAATATAAATGTATATGATTATCTCATAATCATTAAATAATGAAAATTTTATATTAAACTTATTTAATATAGTTTTCAAGTGTGATTTCAATTATTAATCACATTAATAATTTTAACATAATCTATTATTATGCATGTGAGTTCATAATTGGATTATCCAATTATGATATGATTTGCTATAATATATCGAGCTAGCATGGGGACCAAATGGACATGCGGCTCCGAGCTCCAATAATCCAAAAATATTAATTAAAACTTTTTAATCAAAAATTTTGAATTACTAACTTTAGGTTATTCCATTAAAAAACTAAAGCTGCATTCTCGTTACTGTAGATTTATTTTATACTGAAACTCATTGGCGTTAACTAATATAATCACTACATACAAATCGACACTCCATAAGTATCTCATAATTAGAGTCAGGTCATAATTTCTGTTATAATCCTTTAATTATTGTGTACCATAAGAACCATTGATTCTCTAATGAACGATTTATTCATAACTATGATGAATATTAATCTTTCTATTCGTAATAGAAACACTTGAGTGCTCTAACTGTTCAATTACCGAATCAACTTTTAAGGAATATACTCATCTACTTCTCGCAAGAAGGAGTTAATTACATATCTATGTAAAAACATCCACAGTCACACACCAAACCATGTCCACAAAATACGTAGCTATTGGTCGGGATTTCTTCACCAACCTCACCTTTGTAAATCAAAGGACATAGCCTACAATGCAGGAGTTCGTAGTACACTCGGGATTCAGATCAACCCATGTATGATCATCTATTAGACTAATATGAATTTTTTTGTTTAAGGGATATTAAAAAGAAATTTATTTATGTCTTGGTCTAGTCTTATATGATCGCATCATATAAGGTGTCTTCATTCCCATGTCACTATATGAACGAACCCGTATCAAGGTTATCATTGAGACCGAGGTCTGATGACGTTGCCACATCGAATGATACTTCGATGTCTTGCAATGACTATATCATCATAGTTGTTATAGCCATTGGTTCATGCTTTGCAGTAAAAACATCATACATCTCTGCTAGCAAGTAGCAGCAGGCTTTCTTATTGGCAGCGACCTACCTTTTGTGAGTATCATGTCAGCTTGGCTCTGAATGACACTTCCCCTTTCAGGGCAGAATTAAGGTATTCAAATGACCAAGACTGCGTCCATGTTACTTTTCATTTAACGTAACTTTCTCTTGTAATTTTGTCATTATGAAGTAAGGAAATAATTTGAGAAAAATGGCTGAAAATTTTAACTAACAAACATGCATTTAAAATTTCATTCATCCCAAATATTTTGGCATAAAATTAAACATGATGCATGGACCATGTAAAATGAATTAGAAACTTAGAAATAATTATCATGCTACAGAAATCTAACATTCCACAAATAAGTGTCACCGTAGGGTAGGTCAAATATTTACATGCTAAATCGAGACAATCTCAATTGATTAATATATGGGGGAATAATCTTTATTGTTATATGAATCAAGCACTATTTGATTTTATCAAGGAATTTTGATTAACATTTAATTATTCCTTTGTGAGTACAACCAGTTGTTTCGAAACTCTTGAACTTAACTAGTGAAGTGATGCCGTAAGGTAGGTCAAATCACCAGATACATCTAGAATTCATATCCTCTCAGAATCCGATCTTGATATTGATCCAAAATGGACACCACCCATATGGGGATGAAAAAAATTCGTCTCGAGGCGCCTTTGAATCTCATGTTATCGAACTAACAACGGAGATCGCGAGATATATTATCATATATCCCTCTCCCACTCACTATTTTAAAATTTCAGGTTCCTATTACACTAGTATCTAGTTTGCTTAGATTATGCGCGGCTAAAAACATAACCTAATTAATACTAGCAGATTATTAGCGACATCTCCAAATTTTAACACTTAAAATTTTGTCCATTAATTTTATTAGTTTCAACTAATATAACTTAATTAAGCATTCTTTTTAGTGAGCTATTTCAATTTTAACTTTTAAAATTTTAGTTCACTATTTAAAGTTCAAAATATCGAATTCGGATGTTAACAATTATTTAATTAAACTATTTAATAAAAATACAGGTGGCTTATGTTATTTTTCTTTGGTACGTGGAATTATATCCCGAGTGTAAACCATACTAGCGTCCATTAGGAATCGGCTACGGAATTTATATTGGGGTTTTCATCCTATATACTAAAATAAATAACTAGTTACATATTATTTATCTTTTCCGAATTGCCAATTTTTAAACTTATTTGAATTAAACTATTTAATTCGATGAAGCAAGTTTAATCTAAATTTAAACTATTTAAATTTTACATAATTTTTATGCTTTAATTAATTAAACATGCATATAATGTCATGACATGTTATAATACATGAGTGAACATTCTATGTTATATGACATGTTATTCAAACAATTTGAATTAAAATATAATATAACAAAACTAATGCATTGACTGAGCTCTTATTTTTTCTAAACTAATATATTTAGTAAAAAATCATCAAGGCATCCATTGGTCTTCAACTCTTACTCCATGGAATGACTTGCGTGAAAAAACCTTCTTATTATGTTGTTAACAGCAACGATTCCACCATTTACATTAAATATGGATACAACATAAAATTACATAAAGAAATAATTTTACAACACTTGCAAAATGGTCTTATGGCCTTGCATTATTCAAAATAAATAACATAAAAATAAGAGCCGGAAAAACTTACGACCAATGTATTTTTTTACAATAATTAAAAATTCATCACATGAATAATTTTATCACATAAAATTTATTTATTTTATGCCCAATCTTATAACATATAAAATTTTATTTTCATGCATCTCATACATAAAAAATAAACCAACCATAATTATCACATAATTAAAATAAAAAGAGAAGAGTTATAATACTTTTCAACCTCACTCTTGATATGAATTGTAGGAAATGATTTCTCATGCGGTGGAAGCGTGTTAGGTATCCGGGATCAACATTGAAAAAATTTTGTTCTTCCCTCCTCATTGTCGAATCTGTCCAGCCCATTTAACAACTGTTTTATGTTATTTTTTATGAACAATAATAATTTTACTATTTATGCTACAGTGCTTGTGGGTTACTATTCACTTCTATAGTGTGTGCGACTAATGTTCACTTCTACAGTACTCTATATTACTATTATTGCTACAGTACTCTCGATTACTATCCGCTGCTACAATATCACAAAATTCTACTCACTATGTTAAACCCTCTACAACAGTTATGAGTATTTTTTAACCTCCGAAACAACCTAAAGACAACCTCGAATCAGCCTCGAAGAAGAATGAGAAAATGGTTTCGTCAACACCACTCGGTCTTCCGTGCTATTCTCGTTACCAAAAAATTAAAGTGTGTGCTTCACTCACAATCTTTAATCTCTAAACTCTTTAGAGAAAAATGCCACACTGTTTTTTTCTTTCTTTCAACATTTGAGAGAAAAAAAATGAAGAAGGTGGCTAGGTATTTTTTCAACAATGAGATTAGATCACAAAGTAAAATAAATTTTCCTTTTATATGCTCGGATTTAGATTAACATAATTATAATTGAAATTACCATTATATCCCTAAACCCTTGGGCATTCTTAGCCAAACTATAACATCCCTCATCCGGGAGATGTTACCCGGCAGAGGATAAACCGTACTAGCCACATAAGCCTCTAACTCTCTAACCATAGAGAGATACCAATATTCTTTTCTTTATTTAAATATCTTAAGTATGGGACCGTAGCCCAAGCTTAAAAACATAACATACAAACTCAACATTAATGACTGTACTCAATAACACTTACTTTTACAAGGACTATTACAACCAAAGACTAATACATAACTTTTACTTGACTCTGACTGGACTCTCACTCTCTCTGACTTAACCTGGTGGACTCCAACCCTAGTGACTGCATCAGTATTCGTCCTCCAGAGCTCGTCCTCTGATGATACCGGCAAAAACAGAAAACTGGAATGATCTAAGTGAGTGGACGAAAGCTGAAATACAGTTATATAAACATTTAGAGTCTAAACCAGAATTCAAAAATAGCTTTATATGAAAACTATTTCTGAAGATCCTTGTCTAAAATTTCTTTTATAAACTCATCTTCTGAAATCTGCTTTTGAAAGTCGGGTTTTGTAAACTTGTATTTGAAAGACCTATTCTGAAAACTATTTCTGAAATGTCTGTTTTCTGAAAACTGTTTCTAAAATCTGATTTCTGAAAACTATTTCTAAAATCTGATATCTAAAAAACTTGACGTATGGGGGTGTTACGTATCGCTGTCCCCACATACGCCTAACTAGAGCCGGGAGTGCAAATCCATGACTTTGGGGCGTTACGTATCGCCGTCCTCCAAAGCATGCCACTCATGTCCCTGAAACTAGTGGTCTTGGGGCGTTACGTATCGCCATCCCCCAAGCCATTGAACTAGAACTGGGGGTGCAGATCTATGCTACCCTCCAAGCTCTGAAACTAGGATCTAGGGGTATCTGTCATCCCTAGTCTGAACTAGGATCTAGGGGCGTTATGTATCGACGTCCCCCCATTCCTCTACATGTACACATGTGTTATCCGTCAATTCCAAACTGAATCAAGTTACATACTAAAGTTGGTTTTTCCCTCATGCCTCGAAAAACATAAAACTCATACTCCGAAAATATTCTTTCTCAAACATAACTTAGATCATATACTTTCATGAATATTTGTAATAAAATCATCTAACGCCCTAAAATGTAAAAATAAGTCTGTTATAAAAATAACAAAACAAAATGTTAATTTAAAAGAGAAGTGTCCACTCACAGATTAGAATCTGGCTGGTGCTATATAGTTTCGTCGAAGGAAAATGAGATTCCTGCAATGGTTTAAAAATGATAATTTGGTTAGATTACAAACTATGAGATGAGTTTCAGAACTAGAGTAAACGTTCTCAATTCAAGTCTGTGATATCGTCACATAGTATATCATGCTTGGAATAAGATGTAATGTATGCACATGAACTGATACGAGACCCTAAGGGTAGTCTCTAACACGCTAAGGTGGAACTAGGATGGTTTAAAACTGTTTTGGGAATGAGTTGTGCCACGCGTCGCGACACAAATCCTTGCGTGTCATGACGCGCAATATCCAGAAACGTGCTGCCATTTTACGCTTGCGCGTCGCGACGCACAGCCTTTTAGCGTCGTGACGCGAAATAGATTTCCAGGATTTTGTTTTACTTCTCCATGTTCATCCACTACCCAAAATTATCACAATCACTTCCATAACAAACTTATTACACAACCTAACTTATTGAACTTCAAATTCACCAATTCTATATCAAATTATCATCCTCAAACAATGATTTAACCACATTATCCATAATTCAACTACCTCTTTAAGACTTTTAAAAAAAAAAATTGGGTTCTAAACTCCAACCACCATTTATTTTCCTATCAATCACCAATAAACAACCCTTACCATACTAACATCTCTATTTTATCATCCAACTTCCAAAATCCAATAATTTAAATTTTGGGTCAAGTTTTCTTACCTTATTCCTCTTGAATTTCTTCATTATCTAAGCCATACATTGTTGATCTTCTTCTTCTTCTTCTTCTTCTTCTTCTTCTTCTTCTTCTTCTTCTTCTTTCTTCTTCTTCTTCTCATCTTCATTTTTGACTTGCATTTTCGACTTACTTCTAGTTTAAATTTAGAAAAATATTCAACATTAAAGTTGTATATCTCGATCTTAGAATTCCGACGATATAAAATTTATAAAAATTGGAGTTCGTATGAGATTTATGGCCCAAATACCATGAGCTGTCCAGAGTGAAACATCTAGAATTTTACATCGAAGTTTCAAAGAATTTACCTTCTATCCCCAAAGTCGTTTCATGAATGTGTATATATATACTCGGACATAATTTATATTATGTAATCACTTGCTCTGTGATGTAACAGTATTACAGTACAACAATAGTAGAGACTGCCGGTCGTTACAAATTATCCCCTCTTAAATAGGATTCGTCCTCGAATCCTTTTTAAACTTGGTTCTTATCATGAATATCAAGATTGGTGGGTTTCTTATAACCCATCAACTTTATCTGACTATATACCCATTGTCTTAGTCTCATCCACTGTACTATATCATTTCCCGACGATTTTCCGTGCGCTATCATTATGAACCTAGAATGTTATGACTTGGAAGTCGTAACGAATGTTGTACGCTAATTTATCTGTTTGAACTCTTACTTTGTTACAACTATTCTGTTTCATCAGGGATTCCATATGACTTAACAACGAAGGCCTATGCCCGACTGATCATTTATCACTTGACTAGTAAGCACATGATATTTTCCATCTTTCTTAATATCTAACTTATGCATGGAATCTTATGTCATATTTGGTAAACTACTGCTTCAGAATTCGTGGCTTCAATGAATATCCCTTAAGTTCTTTATTAAGAGGTACCACCTCATTTTCGTTTCATAAGATCTTTGCTAGATATCTTGGACTACCTTATTTTCGAACCTTTAGTTGTGCTCAACCTTCTTTGTCTCCAAGTGAATCCTTTTTCTCTATGTCTTTCGTTATGCTTAACATTATTCGACTCGATCACGTTCTTAATAGTTGGTACTTTTGACTCTCACTAAAAATACTGATGTTTCCACGGTTAAGCTTCCCATACACCATTTCGAAATTGGAAAGTTTATAGGAGTGGTTCTTGTCATTATTAACAATGATTTCACTTAATACTCCTTTTGCTCCACTTGTCCAACTTGATCTTAATATTCCTTCTCATCACTTAGCTATTTAACTCTCTATATTCTCCTTGCCAAAATTAAACCGCATTCCCTGCCATTACATCGACGCTGGCATTTTTGTCCTGCTAAAGTTCATTTCCTTTTTGTAATTGCTTTATTGTTACTGTAACTCTAGTTGATGTTCCTTCACACCAACTCGTTTTCTATACCTGGTTGTATGCTAGGATACCTCTTCTTTATTGTTTTCCATATTGTGGTAAACTTATTTCCTCGGTTCTATACTATACTACACTTATGCCAATACTTACTTAGTATTTTCTCCTATTATCGTTGTGCCTTGACAGATTTACTTCCAACCTTGTGCATGCTGACCTTTTCATCTTCTCTCATGTTCTATTCTATAACTGAAACTTTTACGGTCTATATCTCTGTCTCCTTATCTGAATGATATCAGCTCTCACATGCCCTTAGTCATATTTAACGTTGTTCTCTTACATCATTGTCACTGCTTAACTAGTATTCCTCTCTTCATTGCCTTATCTAATAATTTCTCTTTTAGATCTTTTACTTAAAGCTATTTCCTTTTCTATTCTATTCTGGTACTGTATCTAAAGGCTTTATGTTTCGGTCTCTTTTCACTATGCATTATCTCGTTTCTGAGGATATCTTGAGGCGAAATTCAAAGTCCATCTTTGTTACTGTTGTTTAACGAGGGTTGGGAGGGTGGGGTTTGTCCTGGAGTCTTTCGATGGTGGTGTTCTCACTAGCTATACGTGCTGCAGTTGCTTATGCTGCTCATCTTTAAACTTATGACTCTGTTGTTTACCTGTCTGGTGTTGGCTTCCCCACTAGGGTAATACTACTAGGAACTATCTGAATTTCATGTTTGAACTTTTACTACTAATTCATTTTCCAATTATCGATGATACCACCTCTTATTGTGAACCTCTGCAAGGTTCATACTCTCTTATTCTTCCTTACTAAGTTTTGCTCTATTACTTGACTTTCCTACACATCTCAGCTCATTGAACTTCTTATATCTTTATTTCCCTGGAAACTCCATCGACTTTAATTGCTAAAAACATCTCTACTAAGTTTCTTGGTTCGGGGGCTATTCTTTTCCTAGTCTTTCCTTCTCAATACCATGAAACTCTTTATAAGTTGTTCACTATATTCTTGAGAGTCGCTATCCATAGTGTCTTCGTATTTCAAATCTTTACTTCTTTAAAGGTTCCCTCCTATTTCAATTGTGGCTACCATGTTAGGGTTGGTGCTCGGAGTGCCAATCCGGATCGTATTTATGTTCGATTCATAAATACGAGTAATTGTATTTTCCATAATATTACTGCTATTAGTGGTATCACCCTTGTCTTTTATACATTTATTTCGATCTAATTGTGATTAGATATCTGATTACGATTAGATCGAAACTGAATCTGGTTCAGTGATACATGTATATTAGACAAAAACCTTGGATTTACAGTATAGTGTGCAGTTACAACGCAGTTTGTAATTGACATTGGGAAGCGCATTATTAGTTGTATATCCTTAAATAAAGTTCCTGGTCAAGATTTTCTAACACGGATCGGTTAGTAAAATCCACTGAGACCGGTATATGTCCTATATCGTGACTTGGTCCGATGGTTTATCCCAGTGAACCATGAGTCTCGGAAGACTCGTATAGACATGTAGGCGTTTATTTGATAAGACACTGAACGACTCACTGAAGGTTTCCTAATAGATGGTACACTAACGTCAATATGAACATTCTCGAGTTGAGCGAGCATAGTGGTTCTTCGACTTGAGATACCACCGTGGATATATGAGATATCCTCCACACTTTGATGGCAATCATGTCAACGATCTAGCAATGATCAGACCTTCGCATGTTCGTTGGGTGTGGACTGATGCTCATGATATCATGTGTGTATCAAGATATGATCTGTCAGTTCTGTGTACAAGGCATAGACATCCTCACGTGTTTACGATCTAGTAAATCCATGGCCGTGGTATAACGTTGGAAACCAATTTCGAGTGTTATTTTGTGATCGTAAATTAAAAGTCGACTATATTATACCGAACAGATTAGACGTTCTGATCTATATCTCAGGTATAATACATATGACCTGTGACGGAGAGATTATACGTATGCAATGACCTTAGCTTGCATAATTTAGCGAGATTATCTGTGGTCGTCATAATCCATGAGTGGGTGGATTATGGACACGAAATTGGATTTCGTGACGGATACACCTAAACTTAGAGAGTCTCACAATATGAAGTGTACTCGTTGAGTAATTGGGCAACTCAATATGAATAATACAAATTATTCATAATACTTCACCGGATTAAATGAGTTAATTCGGATCGTTTAATCGGTTTTTTAAACGATTACACATGCATTAGGGGATTTTGTCCGCTAATAATTATTGTGTATTTGTATTTGATACATAATACGATTAGATACACATTAATTATTCGTCAAATGAGATTTTTGACACATGCCATAAATATTTGTATTTGTTATTTAATGTAAATAAAAATACATATAGTGTGGTAAATTAATTGTTTAATTATTTAATAGTTTAATAATTAAATAATTAAATAATAAAATTAAAATTAAAATTAAAGCCTTATCCATTTATCATTATTTGAATGATACATGGTGAGTTTTTAATTGGACCACTTGGCATGAGTTTGATTTCACTTTATTATGTCCTAATTTGATTGGCTAATATAAATTGTAAATGGTTATTTAATTTGATTAAATTTGAATTGACAAAATTGCCCCTAAACCCATTAATTTCGTCCACTTCTTCTTTAGATTAAGAAAATTGTTTTCTCTCTCCCATCATCTCCCTCACTGCCGAAAGCTTCACAAAAATGGGTTTGAAAATTTTGATTGAAAAATCCATGAAGAAAAGAAGAAAAATCCAAGAAAAAAGCTTAGGAAAAACAAAGGATTAAAGGTAATTCTTAAACTCCCAAGCTTAGAAATTTTTTTCTAGTTTCTTGTTGATCTTATGAGATCTTAGGGTTTCTTCTTTTCATGAAAATTGGGGCTTTTGGTTGTTGATGATGAAATTGGAAGTAGTATGCATGTGTGAAGCTTAATTGGACGCAATTAGTGTAATAAGTATCCAATTTTATCAATTGTTGATGAGTTGCTATTCTAGAGTGTTGTGATCACTCTTATGGCACCTAGAATTGTTCTTGGGTTGTTCATATTTGGTGACTTTGGTTGGTGATATGATTAATTTGATTAATCTTAATTTTTGGATTTAAATCATGAAAATTCATGATTTTCGTTTCCTGATCTGATTTGTTAAACTAAATGGAAATTATGTGACGATTTTAATGTGTTATGAATATAATGGATGTGTTTTGGGACTTGGCACAATTGTCGGAAATTATTTCCGACTTGATATAAGCGAAAATGGCCAAAAACGGCGTTACCGGGTGGATTTTGAGTAAATCGGGTGAGCATGTCCAAACAATGAGCTCTTCACTGTTCGGGCAGCCCATTGTAGGCACTGCATTTTTGCATACCAGCCCAATGATGAGCCTCGTACGGAGGCACCACCTTTTAAGTCGTGGGAGTAGCGGGAAATGGACGACGGAAGGGAAAAAGTCAGAATTGACGTTTTGTTGGATTTTTGTTCGCTCGCTTAACCTTGGTTTGCTAGTTGAGCTTCTGTATTCAAAATTTATTCTCGCCTCGAACCTTAGCCCTACCCCTGTGTCCCACGTCATTACACAAATTTAACAAAACCACTCACAATACCTCCCTCACACGCCCACTTCAACCAAATTTAATAAACAAATCATTTCACTTTTTCACCACACACACTAACCAAACCAAAACAAAAACCAAACAAACAAATTCTCATATCCCACGTGAACCTCCACCCAAAATCAACAAAAGCCTCCATCACTCACCGAAAGCTTCAAATTTCCTCCTCCATCCACGCCCATTCACCCACCATTTCAAAGCCAAAACCCCCACACGTTTCCCTCCATCACGCCCAAGATGAGTGGCACCCAATCCATGCATTATCACGTTACATCCACATCTGCCCCATTTACATATAAACCCTTCAACCAATTCACAAGATGACGGGAACGGATATGACTTCAACCTTGATGGGCTTCAACACCTCACTGCCCCATAACACCTAATTATTTTTCTGCACCATCTGCCCTGACTAACACCTTCACGTGTAGCCCTCTCTTCCTCACGCAGAAAACCCTATCTCTCCACTCTTAACAGCCATCCTTCACGCACAATGCAGCTTCACACTTAGTCACGACAATAACCAACAAAAACACCTACGTAAACCCCCATTCAGCCTTCCTTCATCACGCCTTGACCTGCCCTTCTCTCGTTGGAACACACTGCCCCGACCAAGACCACCCACGCAGCAGATCAACAAGCCACCAAGCAGCAGTTCACACCCAAAATTCCCCCAAAAATCCTTCTAATTCACGTAACATTCACTCCAAAAACCGAGCTCTTAATCACGTCTAAACTAGCCAACAAAATAAGCTACACTCCACGCCTCACTGCCAGACTTCATACACTGCCACCCACAAGCCCCTAGTCTCAACACGCCCCCAAGCCTTCGACACAGTCACAGTGCTCGTGCCCTCACGTAAGCCCCCTCATGCATCACCCTTCAAATACCCTTAAAATGGCTCATGCCCACTTCTCACGTCCCTCACGAATGCCGCAGCCCTAACCCTCACTCAAAGAACCCTCACTCCAAGCCTTCACTCTCTCAGCACCACGCACGACCTGCACTCAAAGGACTCTCACGACAAAACCAGAAAAACAAAATAGAACCATAACCCTAGTCTCTAACCTCTATTATTCCTCTACCTGCACCCTAACCTCACGGCACTACCCTCTTCACTCAGCAGACACAACAGAAATAAACCTCACGTTGAAGCACACCCCATGCAACATGCACATGAAAATTCCCTTCAAAACCAACAAATCCAAACCGATTAAAACGAGCCCTTGAATGTATGCAGTTCTACGTGAACACACAACCAAAACTGCCCCATGTGACAGCCAAGAAACGATAACAAAACAGTCTTGAAATACAAGGAAATACCCTCCTGAACCACCAAAATTCTGCTTGAAATTGTACACATGAATGAACAGCAAGACAGCCTTTAACCGACCAAATAGTCCATAAAGGTCTCAAATTACACCCTCAAACAGCCCAAAACAGTGACCAAAACACACTCAAAACAGCCCCAGAAATCGTCATCAAAAACCGTCCCCGAACAGCGAAGAAAAACAGTGAGAAAATAGAGGAAAACAGTGAGCGGAAACGCGCGAGTGAAAACATTAAAACAGCGGATAAATAGCGGACCCATGAAAACAACAAAGTAGTAGTGGAAACAGCAGACCTGAGAAAAACAACGAAACGCCAACCAGTGAAAATAGTCAAAACGAATCCCTTCCATATCGTGAAACGCACTCCCGGAAAGCGATTAAAAGGTAAAGACCTGAGGGCACCCTTTGATTTATTATCCTTTATTTTTAGTTATTTTATTACTTTATTTCGCATGAGTATTATGCATTGGTATATGATGTGAAATCTGGGTGAATGGAATATGTGTTCTCTCTTGTGGTATATCGAATGGAACCCGGACGTAAATTCCGTAGCCGAATCCGAATGGACGGTATTGCGGTTGCACTCGGGATACAATGCCACGTATCACTTGAGAGACACACGTATTCGTTTCATCCAAACTTGTATTTGAGCATGATTAGATGCTAGTATGTTATTTATTCTTAAGCATGATTTGGTCGCTAGTATGTTGTTTATTCCTTAAGCATGATTAGGTTTGTTAGTATGTTATTTCCCTATGTATGTTATAGTAATTACTTCGCCAATAGGAGTTTTATCTATGTTGTTTAGGTTGTTGTTTAGTCTTCATGTTTGATAATGTAACATGTTCGTTGTGTGATATGTATGTTTGCCTTTATGAACGTGAATTAGTTCTAGGTTAATCTCAGACATATATGTTGTGTAGACTTGGTTAAATACTGCACAAATCCGTTCATTACAAGTGGCTTAAGTAAGGGACCATTCCGAACCCAACGGTTTGAGGTCTTCCCTTGCGAGGGGTGAGTGCGGCCTTAAATCATTTTTCCCAGTTCACACCGGGTGGCGACTCCATTTTATTTCTCCGGTTTAGTCCCCCGCGGGCTACTCCGTACTCCTAACCGGGTTGCGAGCCCAGAACTGCGTCGCCCAGTTTCTTTGTCCTACAGTCTGGCGACTCCACTGGGGATAAAGAATTGGCCCTGAAATAATATCTTGTAATGTTTGTGATTTGTGCTTTAATTAATCATGCCTACTGTGGTTTTAAGGAGTTTAATTAAAGGCATTTTTAGGGTAGGTAATGGTTTGGTGTCTTCCTTCACTCACTACCTTTCTATAAGGAAAAGCTGTGAAGGCATCTAGAGTTGTGTCTTCTTCATTCACTACCTTTCTATGAGGAAAAGCTGTGTGAAGGCACCAGATATCATTACTTGTAGCTCGTTGTGACAGACTAGTTTGGGAGGACTCGTTGTTTATTCTGACACCAAGCGATAAGAGCCTAAGGGGCTTGGGGTTATTTAAGTGAGCCTCGCTCCACCCTCCCTCTGGGGAATCTACAACGGGAAGTCCATTCGACAGTCAGTCACACACCGTAACTCGTTGGCACGTACCGTAAGGTATAAAAAGGTGCGCTCATTTGGTCGTTTGAACCCTTGAGTTGGGAGTCCTAGTTGTGGGCAATCCTTCGTCAGCGAGAGCCTTTGTTTACACTCCTGAAACCTACATCTGAACCTTAGTTGTATGACCAATAGAAGTTATTTCTTTATGTTTGTGTTTGGGATCATCCTCATTTGGATTATGTTGGACCTTTTGTCAAGAGATATGAACTTGATGGGCCGTTTAAAATGGGACAAGTTCGCGTCCTTTGATAATTGAGCCAAAGCTTCTAAAATGCCGATGGGCCATTTTGTGTTCAGGCCTCTTATTATTGACGTTGTTAGCCATGTTATCGCAAAAGGTATAAACTTGTTGGGCCTTTTCAATGGGACAAGTTTGCACCGCATAATAGTATGATTGAATACTTTAAAATGATAATGGGCCGACTTATATATTCCATACATCGCACGCATCTCATGCATCTCATGCATACATGCACCATGTTACACCCCTTGTGTCTTAAAAGCCATCATAGATACCCGTTAGGTTAGGGGAAGAATGAAGACTTGTCAAAAGACCATCAGCCAACATGAGCGAGTCAGCCAACAAGGGATCCCGTTGGATCAATTGGAGACCAAAGTAATCGAAAATTATTGAGCTATTGCAAGTTTGACCAATGTTGTGGTCAATTTGGCCGCACTCTGTATAGCCAATAACAGGGACAGATTGCAGCTGTAGTTGGCCTGAAAGAGAAGAAAGAAAGAAGACTGAGCAGTCACCGAAAGAATTGGCAGAAAACCTAACCCAATGGGATAGGAAATTCATCCATGCATACATGTAACTTGCATCCATTGTTTTGTGTTTTGTTTTTTGCATATTTCAAACAAAAGAGAACCAGCAGGGGGCGACCAGAGACATATGGCGCCAAGGAGCACAATGAGGATCCAACCCATCACGAAAATGAAGTACCTCTACACTTGCATACTTACACATCACACGCACATGTTTTCATTCTATTGTTTTGTTTGTGTTCGCAGGTCTCAAAGAAGGAAAGAGAAAGCGACAGAATACAAGCAAGTTCAAAGTATATAAAATAATACCAGCATATTCAGAAATGAACCCCTGGGGGCGAAGCCCCAAATTACCAGCAATTGAAAAGATGAATGTCAAAGAAAGAGAAGTCTTGATGGTTATGCATATGTCCAGTGATGACATTGTTTGCTGTAGGGAGAAACCTTAGAACGATAAGTGCGAGACGTGCTCTCATTCGGTATTTTGAATGGATTGATCTCGGTTAGACTCATGAGCACTGGATCACGAGATCTCAACAGTAGAAGCCTGAGTAGTTGGCAAGATGACTAGTTGAAGAGATGATGGATCAGTGAATGACCGTTTTCCTGGATGTCCACCCTGGTTTACTTATGCTACGATATATGATATGGTTGAAAATAAAGAAAAAGTCTCTGCAATGAAAAGAAAAAGAAAAATAGACCACCTATAAACCGATAAGCGTGAAGCTACCCATGGGCGAGTATTAGGACCACCATGAGGAGAAATGCTACCTTAAAGGGTAGGTGTGTCAAAGAAGAAGAAAAAAGAAAAAGAAAAAAGAAAAGAAAAAAAAAAGAAAATTCAAAATGCAGAAAAAAAAAGAGACAAAAAGGAAAAAAAAAGACTATATCATGTTGAGTATGCAAGAGTAATCACAAAGAGTGATCAAGACATTTAGATTGGTTAGACCCGTTGGTCCGATTCTCCGAAGCGAAATCATCAAGTTAGCCTACTTAAGGAATAAGCTGCAAAAGAGCATAAGCACACACACACTGGGGTCTAGTTCAGATCACCTATTCAAACCATCGGAGTTGAGTATATTGAGTACTTTGAAGATTCTCTGGTTTTGACACGAAACATCTGTTGAGGACGAAAATATGTTTAACTATCAGGATTATCTCGAGTGAGGTATTAAAATATGTTGAAATGAACCATCATGGCATCAGTACCAGTCTTGCAGGGTATGGCAATCAGGGAACAAAGCCCACAATCAACACAGTTGGGGAATAAAGCCCGCATTCATTACAGTCAGGGAACAAAGCTCATATTCAATGCAGTTCGGGAATAAAGCCTACGTCCAGCAAACTCGGGAAAAAAGCCCATAGTCAATGCAATTTAAGAACAAAGCCACACAGTCAGCTCAGATCAGGGAATAAAGCCCACTCTCAGTACAACTCGGGAATAAAGCCCACATTCAGCACAATTCAGGAACAAAGCCCACACTCAGCTCAGTTCAGGAACAAAGCCTACAGACAGCTCAATTCAGGAACAAAGCCTACATTCAGCTCAGTTCGGGAATAAAGCCCACATTCAGTACAGTTCAGGAACAAAGCCTACAGACAGCTCAGTTCAGGAACAAAGCCTACATTCAGCTCAGTTCGGGAATAAAGCCCATATTCAGTATAGTTCGGGAACAAAGCCTCATCACAACACAGTTCGGGAACAAAGCTCGAGGGAATAAAGCCTCATCTCAAAACAGTTCGGGAACAAAGCCCAGGGGAATAAAGCCCCATCTCAAAAAAGTTCGGGTTCGGGAACAAAGCCCATGGGAATTAAAGCTCATCTCAAAACAGTTCGGGAACAAAGCCCAGGGGAATAAAGCCCCATCTCAAAACAGTCCGGGAACAAAGCCTAGGGGAATAAAGCCCCATCTCAAAACAACTTGGGAACAATGCCCAGGGGAATAAAACCCTATCTTGAAACAGCTCGGGAATAAAGCCCAGGGGAATAAAGCCCTATCTTGACACAATTCAGAGAACAAGACCTTCAATTCAGATCAAGGAACAAGACCCTCAACGAATCGGGAACAAGACCCACAATTCAGGGAACAAGACCCTCAACTCAGATCAGGGAACAAGACCCTCAACAAATCGGGAACAAAACCCACAATTCAGGGAACAAGACCCTCAACTCAAATCGGGAACAAGACCCACGGGAACAAGACCCACAATTCATGGAACAAGACCCTCAACTCAAATCGGGAACAAGACCCACAATTCAGGGAACAATACCTTCAATTCAAAATCAGGAACAAGACCTACGGGAACAAGACCCACAATTCAGGGAACAATACCCTCAATTCAAAATCGGGAACAAGACCCACAACTCAGGGAACAAGACCCTCAACACAATTCAGGGAACAAGACCCACAGCTCAAAATGGGAACAAGACCCACAACTCAACAAATTGGGAACAAGACCCACAATTCAGGGAACAAGACCCTCAACACAATTCAGGGAATAAGACCCTCAACACAACTCAAAACGGGAACAAGACCCACAACTCAAAAAATCGGGAACAAGACCCACAACTCAAAAAAATCGAGAACAAGACCCACAACTCAGGGAACAAGACCCTAAACACAATTCAGTTCGGGAACAAGACCTATAACTCAGTTCAGGGAACAAGACCCTCAACACAATTCAGATCGGGAACAAGACCCATAACTCAGTTCATGGAACAAGACCCTCAGCTCAATTCAGATCGGGAACAAGACCCTCAGCTCAACACAATTTAGATCGGGAACAAGACCCTTAGCTCAGTTCAAGGAACAAGACCCCCACCACAATTCAATTCAGGGAACAAGACCCTCAGCTCAACACAATTCAGATCGGGAACAAGACCAACACTCAATTCAGGGAGGGAACAAGACCCTCAGCTCACTTCGGGAACAAGACCCAGGGTCGCAGTGAGTACCTCACCACCAAATCAATTCAGTTCGAAGCAACATGTGAGTCAGGTGGCAACTGGCGAGCCAGGTAAGCAAAAATGCATTGCACGTACTTTGATAGGATTGTCATTGTCACAAACTGCACAAGTCCCATCAAAGTGGGGGCGACTGTAGGCACTGCATTTTTGAAGACCAGCCCAATGATGAGCCTCGTACGGAGGCACCACCTTTTAAGTCGCGGGAGTCGCGGGAAACGGACGACGGAAGGGAAAAGTCAAGAATTGACGTTTTGTTGGATTTTTGTTCGCTCGCTTAACCTTGGGTTTGCTCGTTGAGCTTCTATATCAAAATTTATTCTCGCCCCGAACCTTAGACCTACCCCTGTGTCCCACGTCATTACACAAATTTAACAAAACCACTCACAAATACCTCCCTCACACGCCCACTTCAACCAAATTTAATAAACAAATCATTTCCCCTTTTTCACCACACACACTAACCAAACCAAACCAAAAACCAAACAAACAAATTCTCCTATCCCACGTGAACCTCCACCATAAATTCAAAAAAAGCCTCCCATTACTCATCGAAAGCTTCAAATTTCCTCCTCCATCCACGCCCATTCACCCACCATTTTCAAAGCCAAAACCCCACACGTTTCCCTCCATCACGCCCAAGATGAGTGGCACCAATCCATGCATTATCACGTTACATCCACAGCTGCCCCATTTACATATAAACCCTTCACCAATTCACAAGAGGGGGGAACGGATCTGACTTCAACCCTTGATGGCCTTCAACACCTCACTGCCCCATAACACCTAATTATTTTCTGCACCATCTTCCCTGACTAACACCTTCACATGTAGCCCTCTATTCCTCACGTAGAAACCCTATCTCTCCACTCTTAACAGCCCTCCTTCACGCACAATGCAGCTTCACACTTAGTCACGACAAAAACCAACAAAAACACCTACGTAAATATCCCCATTCAGCCTTCCTTCATCACGCCCTTGACCTGCCCTTCTCTCTCGTTGGAACACACTGCCCCGACCAAGACCACCCACGCAGCAGATCAACAAGCCACCAAGCAGCAGTTCACACCCAAAATTCCCCTCAAATCCTTCTAATTCACGTCAACATTCACCCCAAAAACCGAGCTCTTAATCACGTCTAAACTAGCCAACAAAATAAGCTACACTCCACGCCTCACTGCCATCACTTCATACACTGCCACCCAACAGCCCCCTAGTCTCAACACGCCCCCAAGCCTTCGACACAGCTCACAGTGCTCGTGCACTCACGTAAGCCCCCCTCACGCATCACCCTTCAAAATACCCTTAAAATGGCTCATGCCCACTTCTCACGTCCCTCACGAATGCCGCAGCCCCTAACCCTCACTCAAAGAACCCTCACTCCAAGCCATCACTCTCTCAGCACACACGCACAACCTGCACTCAAAGGACTCTCACGACAAAACCAGAAAACAAAATAGAACCATAACCCTAGTCTCTAACCTCTATTATCTTCCTCCCACCTGCACCCTAACCTCACGGCACTACCCTCTTCACTCAGCAGACCACGACAGAACAAACCCTAAACATACGCACCAGCCAACCCTCACGTTGAAGCACACCCCATGCAACATGCACGTGAAACTGCCCTTCAAAACCAACAAATCCAAACCGATTAAAATGAGCCCTTGAATGTATGCAGTTCCTACGTGAACACACAATAAACTGCCCCATGTGACCAGCCAAGAAACGATAACAAAACAGTCCTTGAAATACAAGGAAATAACCCTCCTGAACCACCAAAAATTCTGCTTGAAATTGCACACATGAATGAACAGCAAGAAGCCTTTAACCGACCAAAATAGTCCATAAAAGGTCTCCAAATTGCACCCTCAAACAGCCCAAAATAGTGACCAAAACACACCTCAAAACAGCCCCAGAAATCATCATCAAAACCGTCCCCGAACAGCGAAGAAAACAGTGAGAAAATAGAGAAACCAGCGAGCGAAAACCGTGAGTGAAAACAGTAAAACAGCGGAAATAGCGGACCCGTGAAAACAACGAAAATAGTGGAAACAGCAGACCTGAGAAAACAACGAAACAGCGAACCAGTGAAAATAGTCGAAACGACATCCCTTCCGGTACCGTGAAACGCACTCCCGGAAAGCGATTAAAAAGGTAAGACCTGAGGGCACCCCTTTTATTTATTATCCTTTATTTTTAGTTATTTTATTACTTTATTTCGTATGAGTATTATGGATTGGTATATGATGTGAAATCTGGGTGAATGGAATATGTGTTTTCTCTTGTGGTATATCGAATGGAAACCCGGACGTAAATTCCGTAGCCGAATCCGAATGGACGGTATTACGGTTTGCACTCGGGATACAATGCCACGTATCACTTGAGAGACACACGTATTTCGTTTCGTCCAAACTTGTATTTGAGCATGATTAGGTTGCTAGTATGTTATTTATTTCTTAAGCGTGATTAGGTCGCTAGTATGTTGTTTATTCCTTAAGCATGATTAGGTTGTTAGTATGTTATTTCCCTATGTATGTTATAGTAATTACTTCGCAATAGGAGTTTTATCTATGTTTGTTTAGGTTGTTGTTTAGTCTTCATGTTTGATAATGTAACATGTTCATTGTGTGATATTGTATGTTTGCCTTTATGAACGTGAATTAGTTCTAGGTTAATCTCAGACATGTATGTTGTGTAGACTTGGTTAAATTACTGCACAAATCCGTTCATTACAAGTGGCTTAAGTAAGGGACCATTCTGAACCCAACGGTTTGAGGTCTTCCCTTGCGAGGGGTGAGTGCGGCCTTAAATCATTTTTCCTGGTTCACACCGGGTGGCGACTCCATTTTATTTCTCCGGTTTAGTCCCCCCGCGGGCTACTCCGTACTCCCAACCGGGCCGCGAGCCTGCAAATGCGTCACCCAGTTTCTGTGTCCTACACCCATGAACTGCCCCGACACTATTGGAGCTGACTTGGGCAGTTTCCATAAGTGTCGGGTAGTCGGTTCGGTCAAAAATGCATTTTAGGCCATTTTGCGGAAAAATGATTTTCGTAAAATTTTCGTGATGTTTCAACATTATTTATGTCAATATTTGATATTGAATAAGTAGTTTTAGGTGAAATATGAATAAATTATTCATATTAGCTATTTAATAATTTATTCAGTATTTTTGAAAAAGTTTTAAAATACGATTTCGCACGACCGCTCTACCCATCGCCCAAAACCCCAACATACCAGGCTTAGCTCATCTTACTATGGCTTTGTACTATTCTATCTCATACTTCTTATATGTATTTCATTGGACTCATCGATTTGGCTGTCTAGCCATCTCGTAATTCATCTAATATGTCAATTGCTATTCTTTAATGATCATTCTCTTTACTAGGCTTTAAGTTGAGGAGTGAGCATATACATTCCATAGGAATCCGTGGATACGTATTCTGTTTAACACTCAAGTTCGGTGATGATCTGGTTAAATATCTATATGCTTATTGGAATCATAGTTTCTAGAAGAAAGGGTCGTTATTCGTTCGCATGAACCTAGTCGACTATTCCATGTCTTGGGGTCACACAACCATCATCAATTCTCCATACCATTATCTTCTCATTATGTTAACCTTATGCCTCAATGTTCTGAATTTCCTTGTTACTTTTCATATTCCTCTTAATTACTTTCGTATCTTAACTCTTTGTTCTAAGTTATGCTGCCAATGCTAGTGGTGACTCATTTCCTGGTTACTTCTTAGATCTTGGCTCTCTACTCTTGCTATACTACAACTTACCATTTAATCTCACTGTCCTCACTGATACTTTTGTTAAATTTTTAAGTGTCTCTATCTTTGGAATTTGTCATTTTATACCTTTCACAGATCTCTACTAGCATTGGGCGGACCTGTAGATTCAAGTATATTGAGTCTATTCTGTGGACTTCTACTAGTACTGTAAGCCTCATGTTGACTTGCTTAGATCTTTGGGCTATACTAAATTTTTTCCTTTACTTCCTCAAAATTTCCTTAATCCTTTTCTGGGTGATCTATCTTTCAAGATCTTCCATTTCTTAAGATGAGCTCTTATCGGGCTTCTTACGGTTACTTATATCTATGCTATTGGGAGCTAGGGCAACATCTAATGCCTTGATAGATCTCGGTATCATGTTCGAGTACTTTATGTCATGGTAGGGTCTATTTCTCATGTAAGGTAGGTATAAGGTAGGCTCTGTCAGGGCGGCTTCCTTAACTGGTATGACTAAGCGGTTGAAAACTAAATAGATTAAGGTATTGTCTCCATCGGATTGCTTGAGATAAGGTAACTATTGTTTCTGTTTATGACCTTTATTTGCCTGCTTGTGGACCTGGGTCTGGGTTTGAGGATCTGGAGTTCTCTAGATCCTTTTTGGCATCTGTTTATGACTTTTCAAATTTTATAACAACGTAATTCATGGTTAAATGTCTTCATAATGAAGACATAAAACCTTCATCTTAATACATTATTTTGTAACTCATTTTGAAATAATGTGTATTGATATCAAATATTAATACATATTTTAATTCAAAATAATAATTAAATATCATGTAATTTAATATTTACAAAATTAAAATAAATGTATATGATTATCTCATAATCATTAAATAATGAAAATTTTATATTAAACTTGTTTAATATAGTTTTCAAGTGTGACTTCAATTATTAATCACATTAATAATTTTAACATAATCTATTATTATGCATGTGAGTTCATAATTGGACTATCCAATTATGATATGATTTGCTATAGTATATCGAGCTAGCATGAGGACCAAATGGACTTGCAATTCCGGGCTCCAATAATCCCAAAATATTAATTAAAACTCTTTAATCAAATATTATGAATTATTAACTTTAGGTTATTCTATTAAAAACCTAAAGCTGCACTCTCGTTACCGCATATATATTTATATCGAAACT